>LGRX02018597.1:0-17665 GCA_001247695.2 Cymbomonas tetramitiformis | reverse complement strand
CCCAGATGCGTGTGTCTTCACGGTGCCCCCCAGATGCGTGTGTGTCCACTGTGGCCCCCCAAATACATATGTATCCTCATGCTGTTATTTCACCTGTGACAACCCCATACGCCACAACTCTTGACCACAACGTCCCCATCTCAATTGCACGCTCCTGCACTGATCCAGCCATGCAGAGCAGCTTGGGCTCCCCACTGGCCCCTACATGCGTGTGTCTTCACTGAGCTCCACCAGATGGCGGTGTGTATTCACGGTGCCCCCAGATGCGTGTGTCTTCACGGTGCCCCCCAGATGCGTGTGTGTCCACTGTGCCCCCCCAAATACATATGTATCCTCATGCTGTTATTTCACCTGTGACAAACCCATACGCCACAACTCTTGACCACAACGTCCCCATCTCAATTGCACGCTCCTGCACTGATCCAGCCATGCAGTGAGCAGCTTGGGCCCCCACTGGCCCCCATATGCGTGTGTGTCTTCACAGTGCCCACCAGATGCGTGTGTGTCCACAGTGCCCCCCATATGCGTGTGTGTCCAATGTGCCCCCAGATGCGTGTGTCTGCACAGTGCCCCCAGATGCGTGTGTGCCCACTTTGCCCCCAGATGCGTGTGTGTCCATTGTGCCCCCCAGATCCCCACTGAAAGCCATGCATTAGGCAGCTCGGGCCCGCCATTGAAAGCCATGCGCTGAGCAGCTCGGGCTCGCCACTGAAAGCCATGCGCGGAGCAGCTTGGGTGCGCGCCACTGAAAGCCATGCACTGAGCAGCCTGGGCTCGCCACCGAAAGCCATACAGTGAGCAGCTCGGGCCCGCCACAGAAAGCCATGCAGTGAGCAACTAGGGCTCACCAGTGAATTCACGGATGTGTCTTCACAGTGCCCCCCAGATGCGTGTGTGTCCACTATGCCCCCCCGATGCGTGTGTGTCCACGGTGCCCCCCAGAAGCGTGTGTGTCCACTGTGCCCCCAGATGCGTGTATGTCCACTGTGCCCCCGTAGAAGGTGTGTCTTCACGATGCCCCCCAATGCGTCGTGCCCACTATGCCCCACATGCATGTGTCTTCACACCCCCAGATGCGTGTGTGTCCATTGTGCTCCCCATGCGTGTGTGTCTTCACTGAGCCCCCAGATGCGTGTGTCTTCACAGTGCCCCCAGATGCGTGTGTCTTCACAGTGCCCCCCAGATGCGTGTGTGTCCACTGTGCCCCCCCGATGTGTGTGTGTCCACTGTGTAAGCAGCTGAGTAAGCAGCTCGGGCTCGCGACTGAAAGCCATGCGGTGAGCAGCTTGGGTTCGCCACGGAAAGCCATGCAGTGAGCAGCTCGGGCTCGCCATTGAAACCCATACAGTGAGCAGCTCGGGCTCGCCACTGAAAGCCATGCATTAAGCAGCTAGGGCTCGCCATTGAAACCCATACAATGAGCAGCTCGGGCTCGGCACTGTAAGCCATGCACTGAGCAGCTCGGGCTCGCCAATCAACAAAGCTGACTCAGATCGCCTACGTTCCGCTGTATCTAGGTATGTGCTGGCCAAGATGGATGAGGAAGACAACGACGTTCCTAATGGCCACATGACATCGTTAGCCGTCCTGCGCAGTCATCGCAAGTTGGGCCTTGCTACTAGGCTTAGTAGTTATGCACAGTTCGCAATCAAGACGGTGCGTAAAGCCGCCAGTTCACAATTCTCTTGAGGGCACCTTTCGGTGCAATACATCTTACTGATTTACACTATTCGAAGTACACTACACGTTATCTACTGTCATAATTTGTAGTATGATCTTGGACTGAGTAGCGCAGAGGATCTTCCTTTGAGCTGTGGGCCTCGAATATTTGTTAGGGTCTCTCGGTGTCGGCTCAAAAGCATACGCGGGGTATGGGCAAGAGCTGCTTGTATCAGACGGCATGGAGTCCACACTAAACAGAGGACGCAATGAAGACGGTTTGTAAAGCCGCCAATTGGATTCTGTAAAGCCGCCAGTTGAGGTTTTTCGTGAGGATACCTTTCTGTGCAATACGTCTTCACGGTTTTACGCTGTTCGAAGTTTCGCCCTCTAAAACCTGGATTTGAACCTGTCCACGCCACGAACCCGCGCACTCACGACACGGAACTTCATTGCACGTTATCTACTGGCATATTTTGTAGTAAGGTCTTGGACTCGGTAACACAGGATGTGCTGACAGCCTAGTTACTTTTTGGTGACAGTCGGTCTGCGGAGGCATACAAGCAAAAGAAGTAAATGAAGAAGGTCTTTGTGAGAGGGCCTACAAACGTGAAGCAACACGGGATGTGCTGACACAAACATGGTGGCCCCACAAACATGTGTTCAGGGCAATGGCTGGATACACGACAGGGTTGCTCCCTCCCTTTGCTCAAGATGGGAAGTCGAGCAGGTCATGCACACTGCCTAGTACCTCAGGTCACCTAGCAGGTCCCACCAAGAGGCAGTGTACGATCCGTGCACTTTCTTGAACGCGACCGCGACCGAAAACGAGCGACTGCGGTATGCCAAAGAACACGTTCTGCGCAAAGAACAAGGAAACGGCAAATCAGAAGAGAGTGAGTCACATCCAGGAGCATGCAAACAAGCGTTGAATAGTGTTCATTATTGTAAGGCGTCTGGAGACGCCAGGCCGTGGCGCAGACATGTCTGGCGAACAACGACGGAGGGTACAACGCTGAAAGCTAGAATATATGCTGTGGTTGTTGGGTTGCCCGCTTGAGACGTTCACCTTCACGAAGAGCAGGGTACGGTACAACGTAGATTGCTGCGCGCGAAGATCGATTATACACCCGAACAGATAATATTCGCCTGCGGGGGTTACAGAGTTTTTTTTTTGAGAGGACTTCACAGTTTGAACTGAAGAGCGTCGTCGTTGTGTTGTGTCTCGTCGACAGTCTCACTAACGCAAGACCATCGCATATCGAGGCGCGATGGAAATCTGTTTTATTAATTGAATTAGTAGATTTCGGCCTGAATTAAGAATGCATTACTTAGTATGACACAGAATCTGTGCGATTCCGTCGGAATCGGATTCGAATCGGATACGGGCGCGAAACTGTGACTGGGACGGTGACGGGTACTAATGGGCGCGCTGACCGGGACTAATGAAGTTTTGGGACATTGTCCCAAAACCCCGAATTGGGGGGGAAATGATTCAGACAGTTTCATGTGACACGAGACACGAATCGTGTATAAACCGATTATCACGTTTATAATTTATACGAAGTGCCAGTTCCGGAGCGTCTACGTCTATCCCTTCCCTTCGTCATTTGTCGAATAGTGGACGACGATAGACGAATTTCGGCAGATCCCAAATTGCATCGGTGGTCGGAAATTATGTAATATTTATATTTCCACGATGATCCGCATGACTTATCCATTTGCAGCTCATCGTATAACTGTAGTATGATAACGGCCGAATAGTGTATATGCTGATTTATAGGATACTGGACGGACAACAGAAGAACTACAGCCGATTTCAAATTGCATCAGGCCACGGAATTTATACACTAGTTATATATTCGCGATGATTCGCAAGACTTACCGATTTGCTGCCTGCTGTACTATTGTCGTAGGATAACGGCCGAATCTTGGATACGACGATTTATAGCACGAGCTCGTTCACCGTATTTCCTTCATGTGCAACGCGAGTCACAAAAATATGAATTATATATTACACACGTTTCAATACAGTCGAATCCGAAAAGTGAAAATATATAAGAACGCCACGATACTCACCGATCGGTTCCGGAAAGCGCGTCCAGTGATAATTTAGTATACTCGACTGATATCGCAAACCTCGTGGATGACGCCACTCCTGAATTCTGATCCGAAAAACACGTTTCATGTCATTTATACAGTCTGACGTCACTCGTGTATAATGATTCAAAAATGACTTGTCGCGAGGATTATGTTCCTTATATGCACCCGAATCGGGTTGTGTCCCATATACTGGAGTGGCACGATTCGAATAAATATGTTAAAAAACTGCACACTCAAAAAACCCGGATGTTGGAGCTAACGTCCTTGGAGATTGACCAACTGACCCGCTGGATGCGAGCGAGTATTCCCGCTTACCGAAAGCTTTTTCAACAACATGCTGAGTACGACCTGTTCCGGCGGAGGTGCAACCTGCAAGCTCGCACGCATGTACTATCTGTAGTATACCTGCAACATATTGTCAACTTGTTTCTGTATGTTTATCATATAATGTAAGTATACTAAGAATATGTTGTCATCACAGGGAGAATGCCGCGCGCTCTAAACAAGCACTGCGGTACCGACAAGAGGTGGGTGTTGTGCCCGCGATCGCGTTCGGTCCATTGGAGGACCCTCAAGGATGGCTTGGTCGTCAATACACGGCTTACGAGAAGTCGCTCATGATGGGTCCCGAACCCATGTGTTCCAAGTACAACAAGGTGAACATCGGCGGTGTCTTCTCCTATCGCACTAGAGACGGGGACTAACGACAAAGGGAAAGTGACAACCCAGTGTTTCGTCCGCGCATCCTTCCACAAGAATGATGCCGATGCCGATGACGAGTGGGAGGACAGGTACGACCTCAACCACCAGTTTGCATGCTTCTGTGCCTTTTCGTATATCTCTGCAACATATATGCAATACGTCCCCAACATATTGAGGGTATGTTGTACGTATATTACAAAAACATTGAACATTTCGTGCGCCGGTATGGTATCATCAACGCCATTCTGCGGGTTAGCATTGGCGGTGTGCTCTACACTTTTTTAAAGTGTGATTGGCTACCCGTGCCCACGGAAGCTCAGATCGCAAGCTTCAAGCTGAAGAACTCCATCCTCGGCGTGGACAAGGTGTCCAAGGCTTACTACACCTTCAACCCATGGGACACCTCCAAGTACACTATGGACAACCGAGAGCCCTACCTACTGGCCAATCAAGTCCAAGCGAACAGACTATTGGGAATAAATGAATCTCGATCGTCGTCTAAAAACCTTCATTTTGACACAATTTTCGTCGTCTAAAAGTTATTGCCACGTCATCTGAAATGTGCCACGTAAGTGACACGTAAGCGACACGTAAGTCGTCCCGCAATTTTTATTACAAAATATTACTCGAATTATTTATTTGTGCATGATGCTTTCGTACTCGGCGAGTCCCGGTAGATTTTTTTGTTGCATTTTTGCTCATATGCGTGCATATCATGTACAAGTATGCAAATATGGGTACATCCATGTGCAATTTAGGCCAGCATGCACGGTACACGTTTATGAATGTGCGTATTCAGGTGCTTCAATTCCCGTAAAATAAGTTGCAACTGAGATGGGTACTTGCATATGATACACAAATCTATATCATCATACAAATTTATTCAAAATACACCAAATATTTGTCTATGATGTCTTCTAGGCAAGAGATTTCGATCATTTCACAGTGCTAAGGCTACTATATTGCTGATACATTGGAATCTATATCTTCAATCCACAGTTATTTGCGGCACTTGTAGGTTTTAATTCCCTCGATAGCGAGGTAACGTTGACCGCAATGTTGACGCTCTATCGGAGAACATAAATGGCAGAGCTTTATTGGCTACTATCCGACAGTCCTTCCCCAAGGACTAAATTGAAAACTAGTCCTTGGGGAAGGACTAGCGCCGTCGATTTTTTTGGGACGACCTAGCCAATGCCAGTGACCCTATGGCTCGGTTTGTGTCATCAATGTGACCTAAACTAAGTCCCTTAATGCCCCATTGGCCACGGGATGGCGCATGTTGTTGTCGGTGGACGTCCATGTGGCATGCACCCTACTATTTCCATGAAATCCATTCAAATCGCCAAGCTGATTTCAGTACCTGATTTTCGTGATTTTTTTTGGGAGATCTCTAGGTCCCAGATAGGTGCCGCAAGTGGTAATATTGCGCAAGTATAGCCTATCCAATGATAGGTGGGCGTGGCGGTGAGTTGGGATTATGCCATTGGTCGCTATATGGCTACTGCTCGGTGGTACTTGTCATATTTATATCAGCTAGAACTGCTTATGTATGGGGCCACATTGCCCGAATTGCAGCTTTGCATGGCCCATATCATGTGGTCTATGAGACATATTACCAATAGTGAGCATAGTGATGCATAAATATGACTTCAAACTATACCTCGGTATTTTTTTGGGAATTTTCCAACCATTAGGGTGCTTGTTATTGAATATTTTGCTCGAATTTTGGGTCGAAAAATATCATAGTTCAGCATTTTCGTCTTAGTGGTGGTGTTTATCATGCGTTGAGAGCATAATATAGCGTCGGTATAAGCCATTTACGGTTATGAACCCTTGCATTGGGTCATAAATGTGGTGTGTAGGTGGTGGTACACCACCCCCTATCCATCTAAGGGGCCATTAGGGGCCATGCCGCCACTAGTCCTTCCCCAAGGACTAGCCAAATGAATTAAATTTAGAGCATGGCATAGCCCTAAACCGCGGCCAGATTACGGGTACCCAAACTTTGAAATTCAACTTCCCACAAAGATAGGCACTTAGGTTGTGTCCCAAAGGATTTTTTGAAGCATGGTGTTGGGTCTAAGGACCAATAATCCGGTCGTAGTGTGCATTTCCGCCTAGTCCTTGGGGAAGGACTAGTGGCCCGGATAGTAGCCATTATTGTTCAAGGCAATTGCATCGCACGCAATATAGGTCGATTTCCTCTTCTCGTTGTTGCCGCGGAATAATAAGCGCCCAAGTGACGTCGATTGGAATGACCAGTTTCCTTGGGGTAACCCATTCGTTCCCTATTGGGCTCTCGGGTCGGGATAAAGTTCCGGTTCTTGAAGGTCAAAGAACATGTATTTCCGAATTCTCCGGGTGTAGCGCCACCAAACGATCCCTAAGTCCTGTCGGTGCCCCGTATGTCTGTCCTCGAAGGTGTTCAAGAACTTACATATCATCCAGCGGTCTACATTGCATTGAGGACATCGCAGGTGGACCATTCCATGTGTATTGATAGCGTCTGCAGTGTCTTCATCACGATCGCGTGTCTCATAAACTCCGAATCGTAGAATTGAAGGCATAACGTGGCCACGATGTTGCAGGATTTCATACCTGTAGATAACAATGCTTGCAAGGTGATTAGCAGTTGAAGCGAAAGTCGTGCGAAACCCATAGCAAAAGTCGAAAATATATATATTGTGAGGATAAATGTGGAGCTATAATACCTGCAGATGGCAATGCTTTCAAGGTAAGCAACAGATGTTTGAAGGTATGGTTGAAGGTGCGTATGTTAGAAGAAACAAGGGGAAATGAATCTTCAAGGGTCGGGCAAGAGCTTTTGTACCTGGTCGTGAGTGGATCGCGGGTCGTGCAAGAGTAGTGTATTTTTGGTCCAATCAGCTTCGTATATCTCGCACATGCGGGATCACTTAGTCGCCGATTCCCGTATGCAAATATGGGCACATCCATGTGCAATTTAGGTCAGCATGCACGGTACAGCGCTTGTTCAAACTCAAAAATGTTTTTCAACATCTTAAAAACACAATTTTGTTTGTCGGCTGCCTTAGTGTGCCACGTAGGACGACTGTGGGCGTCCGCGCTGGGGGTCTGCCAAGGTCCGTTTTAGGCGTGTCAATAACAATGCAAATGTCGGTAAAAGCGACGCGCCAACTTGGTCATTCGCGGGTATGACGGGGTGCCATGTGCAACTGAGCTACGATCACAGATGATCACACAGTAACGGAAATAATGACCAAGTCCACAATCGAAATTTGAAAATCATACCTTGACCGACCGACCGCGACAGGCTGAGCGTAAAGTTCTCCAGCTAGGACACTAAAGGAGCGCTATCACCGCCAAAGAAACAGCTTCGTTCCCTGCCTCGTTAGAAAAATGGAACCCACTGAAGAAGAAAAGAACAAGTATCAAGAACTGTGCAATGAATATGATGAGGATGAGTCGATAGCGGGTCTCTTGAACTATGTGAAGGCAACGCGCCCAGCATTGAGCGCGGCCTCGCCCTCCCAACAAGCCTTCACCGACGGGAAAATCCAACACGAGGCAAAGTTTGACCTATCAAGTAGGAGAAAGCCAAAAGCCAAAAAGGATGGGGCGCAACAAAGGGTCAGGGGCCCTATGAAACCCCACGAAAGAGCGGTGAGGAATGCGATCCGAAAAGTGACCGGTGAGTATCACTCTAAGTATGACTCACCGGTTTCGTGCAATTTCCTTGTTTTCGTTTCTTGAAATTGAGCGCGCGGCTTTCTAGCGTGAAAAATACCGTTTAATCATTTTGTGTTGTGCGTGGGTGCGTGTTCTTTTTGTAGTCAAGTCGGCCAAGGAGGAGAAGTGGTGTCCTATCCTCAAGACATCGGAGCAACACGAGGCTTACAACCGCTTAGTGAAGGAGGTCGCGGCGGAAGCGGGCTTCGATATCAGGAAGGACAGCACGATTGAGCCTTTCATCAGGGCGCGCGTGCGGGCCGATGTTGGGAATTTCAAAAACGTTTATCGCTATGGGAAGTGGAATAAGCAGGGTAAGGAGTGGGTGCTTAGCACTTCCAAACGCCCACCCATATTCGGGATTGAAGGAAGCGAAGGGCCTGAAAATCTCCGCCAACAACGACAAGGCCAAGAAGGAGGCATTGGAGGCGGCAGGGATCACGCTGGTGGAGCCTCCTTCCACCGCTGCGGAGGTTAAAGAAGAGTTAAGGGACGCAATAAGTACGTTATGACTCTTTTTATGCACTGCGCCTTTTCTTTAAGGCGCCTTTTTTGCACTATCCTGTCCGTATATTAACAATACACTAACCCGTAGTCATAGTACACTATTAGTACACTATACGGCTACTAACAGAATTCCCGGCGAGGGGTTTTTCGCAGATGAGTACTGCTTCGAGGCTTGGGAGCTCCAGGAAGAGTCCGAGGAGGAGGAGGAGGAGGAGGAGGAGGAGGCAGAAGCCGCCTCCAAGGGACCAGACAAGGGAAAGGGCAAGGGTAGAGCGCCCGAGGTGGATGCCCCTCCGAAGAAATCCCCCAGGAAGGCGAATGCGGTGGCGTCCCCTTCAAAGGGGAAGGCCACCGCTCAAGAAGAGGAGGACGCTGCTGATCAGTCGGACCTGGCAAAGCGGTACCCTGTCGGTAAAGAGGTGTACCTCTACGCCCGACCGACGGATTCCGATGAAGCACTTATCCAGTCCGAAATCCTCGATCCAAAGGACTATTTCACGTCGAGCCCCCCGTTGACGTTGAAAAAGACCGTGCCCCTCCTGTCCGGGACGATATCAGCCTGCGAACTGCACGCTGAAACCGTCCACGGCCCGGGACGGTCCGACATTAAACTCCCCCCGGAGTTTTTGTCCATCAAGGTGAGAAACATATGCATGCTTTAACGTTAGTGTCCCGTTAGTGATATGTTAGTGTGCCTTCTGGACTCTAAGTGTCGTCCAGTTAGTGTGTTAGGTTCTCAGCATTTTCCAAGTTACCTTTTTAGATTACCCATGTATATCTAACTTGTAGGAGATGAAATTTGGACGTCTTGTGTACACGTCGGCTATGTGGGGACAGGGTGGCCTCGACAGTCTGGACATGCGACTTTGCTGAACGAAGAGCCCTGTTTTGCATTTTCGGGAGGTTGTTAAAGTTGACAAGCCTGGACAGAAGATCAAGTGGCGCTTTCTTATGCCCACTTCCAAGATTTGGGAAGGCAATCGCCGCACTATGCGAGTCATGAAAACGACGCAGGTGGCGAAAGAAAATGCCTTCAGCGCGGGTAGGAAGCCACTTGAAGTTTGGTTAGCTTTTGACAGTGATGAAATTGTGCATGCTTGGGATTCTGAGGACAATGGCCCTGTGTGTGGTATCCCGGCGGAAGTGCTGGAGGAGACTTTATACGTGCTCGCTGCACACATTGGACGCCACAAGGAGAATGGCAACAAGTAGGATTGCGTATTTAACCAGGTAGTACACTGAGCTAATATAGTACGCTGTGGACATGTACTCGCAAGAGACCTAGTATTAATATACACAATTGTACTCACCCTGAATTGGATATGTAATTATTCTTATGTGTCTTTGCAGTGCTGCATACTTGCACTTTTGCATTTGTGTCCAATGGGACTAGACGATATAAGCCCACCTGCCGCAGCAAAATAAATATGCATTTCCCACATATAGTGTGTGGTGTGTTATGGAAAATCAGTTTATTAAAACTTTTATCTTTTATCTTATTTCATCTCTTTGGGAATTTATTCACTTTTTCTTTTGCCTTTCGGCTCAACAATTGGTTTAGAAAAAAATAACTGAAACGTGTTGAAAAAGGTGAAAATCATTATTTGATTGTTAAATCAATAAAAGGTCCGCAGTACAAAACTAATGAGCTTGGTTGTTCAAATTCTGGTATACAATATGGTTGAAAATCGAACGCTAGCGGAATCGTTTCACCGCCCAACCAATCAAATTCTAGATCGCAAATCATCGTATCGATCGATCGATGGCCGACGGTTTCCATTGGCTAACAAAAATTAAACATCTTGCGAGGTGGCACATTCGGTATTATCAGAAACGCTATCTTTCTGGTCCCACTTTCGTTTGACGACAAGTCATGCATGATACATACATCGTCATCATATGGCACCTTAAAGATCATCACCATCATCCACACCCAAAAATCGTCATTATCATCATCCACAAAAACCTCTGCCCCAGGTTTTCAGCCTGCGAAAAAGTCATCATCAAAAAAGTTATCAAATCTGTAAACGAAAATAAGCCATGACTGTTTCAATTTTTAATTTTTCGACATGATACTTTGCGAATCATATTTTATGCATAAAATTCACACCTCGCCCAATTTACACCACTTAACAAACATCAAAACTCCCAAACCCACCGCACGCGAACGTAAAAAAAAAAAAACACCGAAAACTTGTTGTGGGACATATGGAACCTCTTCCGCCACATTCACAAGTAGCTATCCAGGATTCACAATTATATCCCTGAATTCCCCGCCTCACACTCAGAAATTCATGAATGTGTGTAACCTGTCAGTTACTGAGTGCAGAGCTATGCGTGCATTTTCAGATCCCTCTGTTACCTGGCAGTCACAGGAGCTTTGCGGTAACGCCATGGCCTGTCTTCTCAACAGGAAAAAATATAATATTGTGACATTTCCAATTGTCCATGATCCCTGGGAGATATGAGATCACAACACTGCAAATCCAAAAGCACAAATCTACTGGCATTTTCATCACAAGTAATGCAGAATTGAAAATTCTTATTGGGAAGTTAAAAGTGTTTAGATCTCCATTTGGGGGGTTTTATCTTTCTCAGAAACTGAGAGAAGTCGGAACTTCAAAAACTGGTTACTGCCACAGGTCAAACCAATGATCTAGTGCAATATTGCGATAGCCATAGTTTGGAACGAGCAACCCATATGACCCCCCTTCCACACGTCAATAACTCAAATGCCTTGAATAAACGTCACCTTCTAGCTCAGCAGAATCACTTTTTCACTTCAATCTCCCAAATTCTTGCGCGCCGAACATCCACTTCCATCGGTGACTTGCACTGGGAATCATCTGCCTATCACAGTGACTGAAGATGACAGTGTCTATCTGTACACTGCGTGCTCTTTCTTATGCTTTCTTGGAGATGTCGAAGGTGACCATGCACATAAATGTCACGAAAAGCCAGAACCATCCAGCAAACATCATTCCCACCAAGTTTTTGCTGCAAGGCACAATACATTTCGTCCAGACCCAAACCGTTTCACAACTATGATCCCCAAACAGATATTTTCAACATGTGCCGAAGGATGTGGCAACAGCAGGAATCAGAAACCAAATAAAAGCAACGACGTGCTCAAGTCTCGCAACATGAATAACACAGCACCATCACGAACGCACTCGTAGCAATCACACCCTGAGAAGATACCATGCGCCTCCAGGCAGATGGCTCACCCTCGGTACCTCGATGACACTTTTGTACCTTTCTGGAGCGGCGATTGGAGCTGCCCCACTCCGCAACTTCGATTGCTTGGAGCACCAGGTGCACAAGTGCATTGCAGAGAGTGTCCGCTCATTATGCGCGTGCCAACCATCCTGATCGCTGGGTCCCCGCTTTGATGGGCGCGGACTCCAGATATTGGCTCACCTCGATGGAAAAGGAATTGTGAACCTCGCGCTAACTTGCAGTGTCGCACCTGACCACACCGAGTTCGTAACCGCCGGTGTCGAGTCCTGGGGTAACATTCATCCATTCTACCTCCGTTCCATCTGCCTTGTACTCAGCGATGATCTCATTGGTGGGCGCAAATGTGCTACTCTGATCATAGTACTCCATAGGTACGTTTTCGTAGTACCCGATGGAGGAGATGTAGAAGGCTTCCACTCCGTACCTGCCAAGGTCGCTCCTTCTCAGTAGAGCAAGGGAGGAGAGGAACCACACGTGTACACAAGCTTCGCCCGGCAGCGCAACACGACCTCTCACCTCGGAGGCGACACTCTGTACGGGAAGGACGAGGGTCCTTCCAGGTCTTTAATATCCTTCAAGCTCGGTTCGTTGGTGCCTGACACAGAGCCCCTTGGTCACCTCAGTCATGCTCCTCGTTCCAGAAACAGTGAGAGGGGGCCTCGACACGCACCATATATTGACAGCCAATCGCACACCTCGTGCACAGGTGTTTCTTTCCTACTTTCCGGGTGTAATTTGAATGCATTGCATCCCTCCCCGCAGCCTCCCTCAGCAGCACGACACGTTCTCATCCAGCCCTTAAATTTATGCCCATGGGCCCTCAGCAATCTGTTTGCAGCGCTTTTGCGGCCCGAGGGAGGAGGGGCGCCTTACCAGAGATGCCGAAAAGACGGCTGCTAGGGCAGTCATCCACGAGGGGGAGGGGCGTTGAGGAGGGATCAAAAACTGCCAAGTCAAGGATCGGGGAGTTGAGGTGGGATTGAGGGGCCCGAGAACGAGGATGGGGTTACTGGGGGATACGGGGGTGGTTGGGGGGCAGCTGGAGGGGATGCTCACCCGAGAGCTTCATGGCGAACAGCAGGGCCGTGACCACGGCGATGAGAGACACCATGCTCGGTGGGGCAACCACAGACACCAGGTACCCGAGGCTGAAGGAAGCATAGTACGCCATCAAAATCACTCCGTACAGATCACTCAGCTTGCCCTCGTACTGCAGCCCTCCCAGCACACCCCACCTTCATTGCCTCCCATCTCTGCGGTATCCCCCGCAGACAGGCGCTTCCTGTGATTTCGACACTGCAGGTGCTCAGCGACTTCCGTGGGTTGAACCGTGAGGGGAAAACCTCCCATTGCACTTTCAAGCTGGAATCCAGACCACCTGGCACCTGGTTGCGGCCGCAGGAGAGGTGCTTGAACCCTGGTGCCGGAACACTGCAGAGGCGGCGGGTGAAGGCACCAGGATCCCTCAGTGATCACCGGGAGCCCGGCACCGGCACCGGCTCGGATTTAGTGCAGCAGCGCAAGCAACAAGTGCGCACTTGCACCGGAAGCGATGTTTCCCAGTTGCAAGGATGAAGCATTGCAAAGTTCCAAACCGCGCTGGAAACTGATCCGGGTTTCTGATGGTTGTGGTACAAAATGTTTGGATGGTCCAACAAGGGTGGCTTCGGGGGGGGCCTGGAATCACTGCTGTAGGGCCCCGACAAGGAGTCTGCTGGTTGCTGCTGTCGCCAACGCTCGTGCGGACATCCACGGCAGCAGGGCAGTCTGGTATCACACCAGGAGGCCAAACAGAGGCGGGAGGAGGACACATTGAGCAAGTCGAAATCTTTCGGGGAGGGCGCTTGAGGAGTGCACCGTGTAGTTGAGCTGGAAGGCGATGTAAAAGAAGACGGCGGCGAATACGATTCTCACGAAGTCGACCAACACCTGACCGCATCAAACCGATTCAGAGGACCTAAGATTTGGAGCCTATCTGACGGCGATCATCATGCTGCAAGAAGATATCCAATGGATATCATCATCATCATGCTGTAAGAGGACATCCAATGGCTGTCCTCGTGCTGTAAGAGGACATCCAATGGCTGTCCTCGTGCTGCAAGAGGACAGCCATTGGCTATCATCGTGTTGCACAGAGACGTCCAATGGCTACCATTGGAGTGCACGGAGACATCCTATGGCTACCATCATGTTGCAAGCAGACATCGAGCGCCTATTGGCACGGAACGTGGCCCCTCGGTCCTGCCGGCTGTAAATACAAAATCCGCTTCAGCCAAGCGGTTCAAACCACTTGCAGCGGCAGGATATATGCACGGTAAGTGGGTGCGACATGCGGCGTGGGGTGAGCAAACGAGGTGGTGCGGAAGGCTGATTGAACGAGCCATGCGGCGTGGGGTGAGCAAATGACGTGGTGCGGAAGGCCGAGTGGACGAGACATGCGGCGTGGGGTGAGCAAACGACGTGGTGCGGTGCGGAGGCCGAGTGGGTGCGACATGCGGGCGTGGGGTGAGCAAATGACGTGGTGTGGAGGCTGATGGACGAGACATGCAGGGTGGGGTGAGCAAGCTTGTACCATGTGATTTTTTTTTTTTTTTTTGGGAGGCTGAGTGGACTTGGACATGCGGCGTGAGGAGTGAGAGCAAACGACGTGGTGCAGGAGAGCTGAGTGGACGGGACATGCGGCGTGGGGTGAGCAAGTGGCGTGGTGCAGAGCTGAGTGGATGAGATGCGGCGTGGGGTGAGCAAACGACACATTATGGTGCAGGAGGCTGAGTGGACGAGACGTCTGCGGCGTGAGGTGAGCAAATGACGTGGTGCAGGAGGCTGAGTGGACAGACATGCGGCGTGGTGAGCAAATGGCGTGGTGCGAGGCCGAGTGGATGAGACATGCGGCGTGGGGTGAGCAAATGACGTGGTGCGGAAGGCCGAGTGGACGAGACATGCGGGCGTGGGGTGAGCAAATGACGTGGTGCGACAGGCTGATTGAGCGAGGCCATGCGGGCGTAGGGTGAGCAAATGACGTGGTGCGGAAGGCCAGTGGACAGAGACATGCGGCGTGGGGTGAGCAAATGACGTGGTGCGGAAGGCCAGTGGGTGCGACATGCGGCGTGGGGTGAGCATAAAAGCGACATTGAGGTGCGACAGGCTGAGTGGACGAGACATGCGGGCGTGAGGTGAGGAGCAAATACGCGTGGTGCGACAGGCAGTGGATGGTTTCATCTGAGCGATGGGGTGAGCAAATGACGTGGTGCAGAAGGCTGGTGGACGAGACATGCGGCGTGGGGTGAGAGCCAAGCGACGTGGTGCAGGAGGCTAGTGGACGAGACATGCGGCGTGGGGTGAGCAAACGACGTAGTGCAGGAGGCTGAGTGGACCCGAGACATGCCGGCGTGGGGTAGGCAAATGACGTGGTGGGAAGGCTGAGTGGACGAGACATGCAGGGTGGGGTGAGCAAACGACGTGGTGCAGGAGGCTGAGTGGATGAGACATGCGGCGTGGGGTGAGCAAACGACGTGGTGCGACAGGCCGAGTGTTCACGTGTTTTTGTCAGCCCATCGTCTCTCAAATTGCTCTTACACTTTTGTCTGCAGGTGGAGGTTGGTGGATTCACGCGAGGCGGGCGAGAATCACAGGCGGTAGCATGAGGCGAGAATCACAGGGGGTGGCATGAGGCGAGAATCACAGGGTAGCATAGGCGAGAATCCTGGGGGTAGCATGGGCGGGAATCACGGGGGTAGCATGAGGCGAATCACAGGAGGTATGAGGCGAGAAGTGGATGACGCAGTTGGGATGAGGAGGGGCGCCGCGTCCACAGAAGCATGCGGCGAGTCTGCACCTTTGGGACACGCGGGCGGTGATCAGCCCGGTGGACGCCTCACGCCAGTGAGCCACCTGCACCTCGCACAGCCCCCCAATGAAAGACCGGTAGGCGCCTCGCACAGCCCCCCCCATAAAAGGCTGGTGGGCGCCTCGCACAGCCTCCCAGAATAAAAGACCGGTGGGCGCCTCACACAGCGCCCCACAATACACGACCAGTAGGTGCCTCTCACAGACCCCCACAAGACAAGACCAGTGGGCGCCTCTCACAGCCCCCCACAATGAAAGACCGCCGGGCGCCTCACACAGCGCCCCCCCGTAGAAGACCGGTGGGTGCTTTGCGCCGGTAGTTCACTCCCGTGCCTCACACGACCCCCGTGAAATGCAATGCATGAGGATGCGACGAATGCTTCATGCCAGGAGCAGTGGCGGGCAGCGCGTGAGCCGCGGGGAAGCGCACCTTCTCGTCACCGAAGGTGCCGAGCCCCGCAGAGATTCCCGCGAAGGTGAGACCGAACATGACAAAGTTGCCCGTGAAGGCGTAGCCATCCTGCAGAGGGCTCCATCACAGGGCGTCCCGTGAAACGCCTGCGCAGCCAACGGGGCGCTTGGCGGCTGGGGCGCTGCAGGAGGGGGGTCCGCCAGGAGAGCCCTTGAATGCCACCGTAAGCTGGGGTACGGGGGCCAATCACATTCTCCATGGGAATGAGGGGGTTGGGGGGTGCATGTTCAACACTTGGGTATATGATGCATCAAAACTCCACATGGGTAGGGAACCTTTAAACCCTAATACACCCTGAACACCCTAAACTGCTCTGGGAAGGCGGTGAAGCCGTCAGAAGTTGACGAACAGAGCCCTCGCAACCGGCATCCAGAGCTCCGGTTCCCTCGGAGGTGTGGAAGCGCACCATGATGTTAACGCGGCAGATCGTCTGCAGGGCCACCGGGCTGGCGTCACAGATCTGGTTCATGTTGGGGCCTACGAACTCGAGGGCCGAGGCGACCAGGGAGATGAACACCCCGATGAAGAAGTGAATCATCTGGTCGGATATAAAGGTGTTGCGATCCCGGAATACCTGCAGCCCAGCGCAACTCCCAGCCTATCACGTAGCTCACAGTGGACTGCCCGTAACGCTCACTACGACTGCATGGTCCACACACTCTCAGTTTCGATTTTTGGTGCATCGTCAGCGGTGGGGCAGTGGACAGGCGGACACGGGCTGCGGCCGGGACGACCCATCGGCGAGTCACGCAGGAGGGCTCAGCACCCTGACCGTCCAAAGGGACGCTGAGGGAGGGGGGTCGGGCAGGGACCTGCTGGGCTGCGCGCTGCACACAGTACAGGAACTGCCACCCGGCGTGGCAGGTGTTGCGCACAGGGTCCTCGCGGCCAGTCACAACAGCCACCACGTCATCCGCCGCCTGCGCGATGTAGGCCCCTGCCTTGATGAACCACATCTTGATGTCCAGGCACATGTCGCTGATGAGGAACCCGACGCCTGCTCACGGTGTGCCCCGTGCCCCACCCATGGCGCACCAAACCGCCCCCACCTCGGAGACATGGCGGTGTGGGTGCCCGATCCCATGTTGTGCCTCGCGCAGCTGGCACACGCCCGGAGTGACACGTGGACAAATGGCTCAAATTCATTTCACGAGGCATAACGGTCGTGGCTGCCATCGCTCAGACGAAGCCCCGACTGTCCGAATTCGGATCTGGCGGTCAGGGTTCCATCGCTTGCACCCCTGCACCTCACCCTGCCCTCTGGCATGCACAGACGCATCTCATGCAAGTGATCATCAGAGTTCAAAGTTTACAGATAGTATCATTGATATGTAATCACAAAAGCCGTCCTTCGTCTGGCGCCAGCTCCTTCGGGCCAGCGCCAAAGATGCGCTTGAATTTTGAGATCCCGAACCGCATCCACAC
>LGRX02018595.1:0-12206 GCA_001247695.2 Cymbomonas tetramitiformis | reverse complement strand
TTGGGGAGATCAGGTTGCATGCTGGGGAGGGAAGGTTGCATGCAGTGGGAGCCCAGGTTGCATGCTGGGAAGGCCAGGTTGCATGCTGGACAAGGCAGGTTGCATGATGGGCGAGGCAGGTTGCATGCTGTGAAGGGCAGGTTGCATGCTGGGAAAGGCAGGTTGCATGCTGAAGAAGCCAGGTTGCATGCTGGGGAGGCCATGTTGCATGCTGGGGAGGCCAGGTTGCATGTTGGGGAGGCCATGTTGCATGTTGGACAAGGCAGGTTACATCCTGTGGGGGGCAGGCTCCATGCTGTTGAGGAGTTGGAGGTATGCGGAAATATCTAAAAGGTAGACGTACCTCTTTGGAGACTTCTCCAGTAGTTGGATCCAAGACCATGGCACCTTCTGCAATCCGCCTTTCACGCCACGCCCGCTTGATATCTCTGGGTTTGACATTGGAGTTATTCCGATACTGAAAGCGCAAGAACTCTCGTAAGACGTCACTGATCTCCTGACGGTGGAATCCCAGACGCTTACCATTGATGGCCTTCGTGTTGTGCCCAGGGATCTCGCAGTAAGAAAGACATGAGGCTACACAGTGGTTCTGATGCTCCATCTGAAGGTAAGTGATTGGAATAACTGGATCAGGGTCGTCCCGATGGGTTGAAAGTGGAACGCCAACTTTAAAGGCCGCCTGGCAACCGCAGTATACAGCACTTTGATTGTTCTTGCGTTTGGTATTCGGACGTCGAATGACACCTCGAGTGGGGGGGCAAGTAGGTGCTGAGGCGTAGGAACGCTGACGATGCGTAGTTTGGAAGCCACAACTACGACAATGGAACGTGCATTTGTAAGGGTACTCGTCATGCGTAGGACGCGGTTTTTGGACCCGGGTGGTTTTCTGTTTTTTCGCCTCGCGTTCCTGTTTCGCAGTTGTCTGGATGTGTACGCGGCTGACCCTAAATTGTACTGGGTTAGGATCCGCCGGCGGAGATGCAAAGATACCTTCAGCTTGCACGAAGTCTTGGAAACGGGATAGTGGAAGGTATGTTGTAGGAAGCAACTTGGGATAGCGCGACCTTGCGGTTTTTTGCCAACACCATGTAAGCTCGAAACGCGAGATCGGTCCCAGAGGAATGCGATAGTCTTGTGCGCCGACACAAATGGTTTTTTCGGTGAAGACCGCTGGCGGTAATGTCGAAGGAGCACCAGAGGATAAATCATCCACGGACGTCATAGTGCGAATGCGCACCGTTAGGTTGGAAGAGTTTCGCGCAGCTGTTAGTTGTTAGAGGTCTCAGGGATCTCTACCACCACGCGGGGACTGTTAAACGAGGTATCCCACTAGCGGAGTAAAATACCCAGAAAAACCCGCAGTCCCGAGTTTGCAGCCAGCGACGAAGATCCGCTCTAAACTGCAAAGGAAGATCTTCGTCGACGTCTTCTTCGCGCGCTGAATAGAACTCTAGGCGCCATTGGCGAAAAGGAGGGATAGCGTGATTCCTAGCCTGTCTAAGAGTGTGGGGGTTGTATGGGCGAGCTGCGTCAGCTTCTGGGTTCGGCGCCCGAACTGGTACAGCCATAATGCAGCATTGAATGCAAGTTGAAAGTGGAGGCGCAATTGTGTTAGAAAGGTGTTAGAAAGGTGGGAACGTAACAGATTTCCCACGAGCGACACACGTGACGAAACGCGAATGTGAATTTCGCCGGAAATTTCCGGTGAAATGATGATGACATCCTGTCTGACCTCGCGATCGCGCGGAAGGAGTTCCCACTTCGTGTCAAATATCGTTTACCGTAGCATGCGACAGTTGCACTCGTGTCACGCATGACGATGTCACATCGCTCGATCGTTCTCGCGTCTCTCATCGTCTCCTGGCTCGTCTGCAAAAGTCACGTTCGACGTTGAACTTGATGTAGAATAAATTCTTAGAATCGTGATGAGGAATGTGGCACGCGATGGTGGACGTGCGACGGGTGGACACGCCAGTACATTGAGTACAGAGTACAGAGCACGGCGTACAGCGTACAGAGCAGCAGTAGGGGCTCTAGGAAGAAGTTACGAGGACCTCCTAGGGAACAGAATACCCACACCAGCCTCGTAGATCCGTAGTGCAAAAGTTTTGTGCACTCGGGAATACAAAACCCGGTTGTCCTTTTTCATCTTTTTAAAACGGCGCCACGGAGCCACAGCGCCCACACTTCTGTTAAACTGTCTGCCTGTTTTTTGTTAAGCACATTCTCCCTGCGTTTTTCGTTTGCCCCGCATTCCGGTCAACGTTAGGTCTGTCTGTGTTCGCTCCGCACTCCCATTTACGTTAGCATGGGTTTTGTCCTCCTTAACCTACACTGACAAGAAGTGAGAAATATATATGTGGATATATATGTGTCGAATGCGTGGAAGCAGAACAGTCTCGCAGGGGCAGGTGTTCTCGGATACTAAGATGATATAAAATACTTAGGTGAGTGTGTTATAGCACACTGACAACCGTGACAACGGACACTGGTGACACCTCGGGCTGAGGGGTGACAGACAGGAGACCCACTGTGCCCCCCCTTACAGTGGGGGTGGCAAGATTGGGCTCCCCGTGACACCACCTCACCCCGTGGGGTTGAGGTGTCACCAGGCAAAGAGGCAGGAGCACTGCAGGGTCTAGGAGCCACACCGGCTCGGGCAATCCGGCATGTGCCATCCCAAAGTGTTCGAAAGTCCATTGCTAAGCTAATCTAAAGAACTCAGGTCCCTCGAGGATCATCACACACCGTGCAGCCATGGAGAAGGGTCAATGCTGAGCTGTGCTTTGCTGTCGTAATCTTGCTGGCGGCGGCGTCACCCTCGATCGCATGCGTCAAGCGCCAGTAAGGCAATACTCACCCCTACAACGTTCAACCAACGCCGGTGCGATGCCAGCGCCAAAAGCGGCCTGGCACCACCAGAGCGGATGCGTCAACGAAGAGGGGGCAGGGGGATGGAAGGTGAAAAATGCGGCGTGCCCCCACTCTGCCGCCA
The DNA here is from genome assembly GCA_001247695.2 of Cymbomonas tetramitiformis. Taxonomy (NCBI): domain Eukaryota; kingdom Viridiplantae; phylum Chlorophyta; class Pyramimonadophyceae; order Pyramimonadales; family Pyramimonadaceae; genus Cymbomonas; species Cymbomonas tetramitiformis. The sequence goes on along the minus strand of LGRX02018595.1, from coordinate 9,211 downwards.
ATGAGCGCGCAAGCAGAGGGGAGAATCGGTGGGATTGGTGTTGTAACACCACCGCACACCACCACACAGTGGCCAAGGGGCACGAAGGGTGGAGCGGAGAGCGTAGGATGCTGCGGACGCAACTCGTCGTGCTCAGAGTTGTCGTCATTGGCGAAGGCGATAGACTCGATGTTGGTGTCTGGTGCATAAGCACCACCAGACACCACCAGACCATAGCCATGTGAAGGATGCCGTCGATGGACTCGAAAAGATGCCAACGCCGAATGAACAGTTGGCATGCGCGCATTCTGGCGGTCAGCGGACATGGTGGCTGACCGCTGGCTGGAGAATTCCGCGAACGCGAAGTTAGGGTTCCCAAGCGAAGACATAACTTTCTGAAAAATGAACCAAATCCAGCGATGGATGAGTCAAATTGGAGTAGATTTTGACGAGGAAGACGCCGGTGACGTCAAACAAGTCGTGCGGCAAGCCAGTTGTCCTGCAGGAGCGGTGCTGCTGTCCAGAAAGGCGAGGGCGCGTTTGGGTGCGTGTCTAAAACGTAACTCTTCGTAAAATTAACCAAATCGGGCGATGTAAAAGCCAAATTGGGGTGAAATTCGACGAGGAAAACGGCGGTGAGGTCAAAAATAACGTGCGGTAAGCCAGTTTTGCCACAGTTCGGGCGCTGCTGTCCAGAGTGTAGGGCACGTAGTTGGGAATGGTCGGAAATGCGTAAAAACGGCAGGGCACAATTGTAGCCCAATTTGCTTACGGTTGGATGATAAATTCTGGTCGCGGCCGCGATCTTCAACGGTGGCCGGGGTCGGGATATAGTTGCTGTCGTGAGGACTAAACAGCTGCCGTCGGTTGCGGCGAAATGCGTAAAAGCAATAGGGCACAACTGTAGCTCAAACTGCTTACGGTTTAGTGATAAAATTTTGACGCGGCCGCGATCTTCAACGGTGGCCGAGGTCGAGATGTAGTTGCTGTCGGCGACGTGCGTCAGCTGCCGGCGACGTGCGGCGGTTTTCAAGGAGTTTCGACGTGCCCTCCAAGGATCAAAAGTAATCAACGAACACCCACAAGTGGTGGCCGATAACCTGACAAGAAGTGAGAAATATATATGTGGATATATATATGTCGAATGCGTGGAAGCAGAACAGTCTCGCAGGGGCAGGTGTTCTCGGATACTAAGATGATATAAAATACTTAGGTGAGTGTTTTATAGCACACCGTGACAACCGTGACAACGGACACTGGTGACACCTCGGGCTGAGGGGTGACAGACAGGAGACCCACTGTGCCCCCCCCCCTTACAGTGGGGGTGGCAAGATTGGGCTCCCCGTGATACACCTCCGATCGGCCCAGCTACGTTCTACGGCTCCAGCGACACGTTTAAGTATTGAGATTCGTACGCAGGACGGCAGCTTTAACGCATGTTGCTTCATATTCTCCCCTCTCCCGCATCTCGTTGGTTGTGCTGGATGCGGTTGCGGCCGGGTCGGTGGCGCCGCGAATAGGGATGCCCCTTGCAGGCGCGCTTTCACCTCTCTGTGCCAACTATGTTATATTAGGGTGAAAGCCACGCAAGGGTTGCTTTTGTGCTAAAATATAGTGAACACTCTGACGTTCGGTAATTTGAATGGTGCGTTTTTGGAATGGTAGCAGCGCGACTAGGAACTGTCTCCGGCTGGATCTTTCCCCTGTCGTTGCTGACCATGCTATTTCAAACTAACGTCTTTGTGTTTTTTAATGAATTCGTGCTTGCGAGAGGTTATCGTTTCGTGTGAGAATCTTGGTGCGTGCTCATTTCGTAAATGTTTTTTTCATTGCTAACAAGTGTTTGACTACCGTATGTGCTCAGGTAGCACGATGCTTGCAGCCTAGCAAAATTATTTTTGTCTGGAGAGTTGTACACGCACTAGAAGAAATAGTCCGACGAGCCTGTGCTGCGGAGTGCACACATTAGAGAAGAGCAATCTGATGATCCTGGGCTGCGAAGGTCACAGGTTGCCTGATGCTTGAGAAGTGTGTTCTGAAATGAAAGTTGAAACGAAGTTGAAAAAGCCCGCATATAGCTAAGAATAGCTAGCGTAGTCAGATGTAGCTTAAAAAGGTAGCTAGATAACTAGATCATTTACGTGTACCCGTGCACGGCCTTTAGTAAGCTGGTATGTCCTTATGTTTTGATGTATATATTGTCTACTGAGACGTCGATACAGCATAGCAAAATCATATACTACTTGTGCATATTTCCGTAGCTGTCGTAGGTCTCCAGTGACCTAAGTACCTCCGATGATGTAATCCACAGAATAAAGCTCAACATAAGCCATTTTCTAGAAGTTACGTACATCGACTTTTGAAATATTCGATTATCACGTTATCGATATATCAAATTTGTGGGACTCCTGCATGTAAAGGGATAGCCAAATTATGCGATAGCAAAATAATAACTTGTTGTTTCAAATGCTTACCACGTGGATAAATCATTTCACCTAAATCAAGGTTGATAAAGTTTATTTCGAAGGGCTGTCCTATGTGGACATCTATTAGTTATGAGAGCACAAACTATAGCCTTGCCTCCAATCTTTGTCAGTAAGTACCGTGAATAGCGATGATTGCAATTCTTGAATTGCACTAAGAGAGGAAATTAACATATTTGTGAAGACAACTAGCACATGCAGTTGAGTGATTGAGTTTGTGGCAAGATAGCATAGAATGCACTGATACATACATTCTAAATCGCACAGCGCAATTGGAACACCAAAGTTTACACTTACAACTTCAACAAATGATACTTCCATAATAATACTAAATAAACATACCTACATATATAGAATATAATTCTCTTTGTACAGTCCAGAAACCATTGCCTGATATAACTACAGCTAAGTACATCATATAACTACATGATATCGATACATCACAGGGAAGCCGGAGACAGAAAAGTCCAAAGAAGTCCAACAGGAGCTTCGCTGCTGCTTGCCGTAGACTTTGTCCAGAAGAGTAGTCAGAGAGCTTGCAACTAGACATCATTCCAGTAATAGGGCATTCTCATGTCAGGTTCCACCAGTGCCGCGGTTCGGATACAAAATACCGCGTTCAAAAAGTATTGCCGACACTTCAGTAAGTGGCCACGGCAGCTGTTGGAATTGGAGCATACAAAACAGGTGGTGGAGTCTTGGGAGCCTGCTGCGCTCTTTCAACACTGGCAGCATGGCTGCGCTCTTCTATGTCCGGGATGTTGAGACCTTGGAACAAGCGCCTGAAACAAAATGCACCACAGAATCAGGTGACACTCTCCGAATATTTCACCTACAGGCCAAAGGAAGTAGTCTTCACTGTTAAAACTGGGGGAACAAGCACTGAACCACCGGTGGCGCATGCTCAACTTCTATTGGAGACTAGCAGGACTCGGAGCCATGTTTTGTTTATCACCGCACCTGAACACTGCCGCTGATAGACCGTGCCGCGCGGTTGGCTTGCACACATTAGAGGACTGGTGGAGGGCCTCCTGCTTCAAGCCGCAAGCACTGAGTTAGATACGTGTTTACAGAACGCGACAAAAACAATATCCTCATAAGGAAAGCGCGCACCTGCGGCGGTCTCGCGGAGTAGTTCCCATACCACGGGTGCATGCTACCGAACGGATGTTGGGAGAAGGGAAAGCTAGGAAATTCAGGTCCAGGTCCAGAAGCCATCACCTGTGAAAAAGCCACAAAACCGCAAAATCAGCATACATGTTGGCTCTATTATACAAGAACCCATACTCTCCAACAAGATACTTCACTTTTCCAAACACAAAGTAAACAGGAACTTTCAATTTGCTGTAGGCGATATCCCGAGAGAGCGTTGGCTTCTGGTTGGCGAGGGGGCACTGGAAAGGGTCACGAGTTGCATCCGGAAACCGTACCGCATGAGGCCTTGAAGGGAACCATGAAGGCGAATATCCCGAAGCGCACTCAGCACTCAACGACTCGCCGCTGCGCTCCGAGCGCTCGCCTTCTGTGGACTCGCAGTAGTTCAAAGCAGGATTCGAAGCACCGGCAAACCGAGGTCCAGTTTGCCCAGCGCCGTAGTACGAAGCATACATGCCAGCAGAGTTCGAATTGAGTGCAGCTTGGTGACCGTGAGATACAGGGACCTCGGTGCTCCCGCCGGCCTCAGCTCCACTTTCTCCTCCTGGAGGTTGAAAGCCTTTCGCTTGATCCTGAAAAAAACGTGTACGCGTCAGGGGAGTGTTCCGTGTTTGGCGTGCGACCATAAAACCAAGGGGCTCTTACTGTTTCAGAAATAATGTCGAACAGACTTGAGCGTCGCTTGCGCTTGTTCAGGTTATTTTGACGAATGAAATATTTTTGTGCGTGGCTCGCCACTTGCGTCGGTGTTCGAGTTTGCACATAGTGCCGTGAAATTCCACGCCAGTCGCCCTGTCAATACAGATATCACATACTTCACAACGCTGTGGATATCGAGGATCTGAAACAGCTCAAATACAAGAAGCAGAAAGCATATCTCGTGTGGGTATTCTAGAACAATACCTTTCCAAGCTTTTGAAGACCAATCAAGAAAAGCCGATGTTCCTCTTCGGTCCACGCAACGCCTGAAGTGCACATTGCATCCCTTTTCCAGTGAATATTTTTCCCGCCAACACTACTCGCATCCAAACAGTTTTAGTGCACGCCCAGAAGACTGGCCGCGACCATGATACGCACGCAGAAACACACACCTTTCTTCCTCTCGCGGTTCGAGGAGGTTGTTTGGACAATCGAGTCAGAAAGATATCCTTCACTGGGAGCGACGGCATCCTTTGTCTCAGGGTTGACACTTGTGCTCGGTTCAGCTTTCACAGGTGCGTTGTACGACTCGCTCAAAGGAGCGGGCGAGGTGATGCAACTCATGCTTTGAACCTTGCGCATCATTGACCTGTCTTCACCACTAGTTTCGGCACAACTGTTTGGGCATGTTCGTGAATTGTGTCCATGGCATCCACAGTGGGAGCACTTGCGGGTCAGCATCGCCTGCATCTTTACTGCAATTCTTTATTGAAATGTTCGTGCCCGCTTCCTGTTACTTCTGAAGTTGCTCAGCCTTTGACAACACACATTAGGACATTTGCTGTACATCGGGACGTACCATCGCGATGATGACATGAAAATTTATACTTTACGTTACTCACTGGGGACTGAACTTCATGTTATCCGTCGATAATAAAATTTGAAGGGTAACGATTAATCCTCAACCCAAATTTGGATGTATAATTTGCCTATCTGGCACGATCCATAACAATCGAGGTGGCTAAAACTCTTGCGGAATATAACTGGTCGTCCAAAGTTTTCGATTCGCAACACAAAATCAAATCCCGAATGGAGAGTTGTGACAACTCTAAACCGCCTAATGTCGCGTGGGAAAGTTCAATATAAGTGTAAAACGACCAATGGAAAACTCAAAATTCAAAACTGGATACTGTGCACGGTAGTCGATTCCTTCGTTTTAGATTCCAGCATAAAAATCGAGAAATGAGCACAATATAATTTTAAGCGATTGGACGCTTGCAATTGGTTGCAACTTTATGAACTCAATTGGATTTCCACCATTTCCGAGTTTGTGGATATGGTTCGAGTATCTCGAGGATCATTGTAGGAAGTCAATAGTGAAACGTCACTCCTCATGAATCGCAGTGTGCCCAATGTAGGAAGTCGATAATGAAACGTCACTCCTCATCGAAAAATATAAAAGCACAACGCAGGGAAATGCGAGGATGCCACTGGCGTACAATGGCGTGTAATGGCGGGAAATACGAGTACTCGCGACGCACCACCACCACCCAGAAGAGAGCTCCGTGACGATGAGGGCAAAATCGGAAATGAAATCTTTTCATTAAAAACATTCCTACTTTTTCGTCGTGCTTGTGGTTGTGAAGTAGCACTGAAGGAATCGCTGGAATCTCGGTTCTTCTCGATTGCAGCATTGTACCGTAATTGATCTTGCTGGATTCCACAACCCGCAATTGTCACCATCGATGATACCAACTATCGCCGTAATCGATCGGCTTATGTACTAGCAATCTGGTTATTTTCGTAGATTCATTCAGATATTCTGACCTGTTGATAGGATATTGACACGTGGAACATAGTAGTTTATTCGATCGTGCATACGCGTGTCCGTCCATGCGAGTGGCCGTAACGGACGTTAGCTTAGGAAATCCTGATGCGTGCAGCATTTGAATTTTTGAAAAGGGAAGTCTACGGGCGCGGGCGCGGGCGCCTCACTCTGCCGTTAATCGTGACACCGCACCGCAGGTTCCACCGGTAGCGGTATCGGTATGCCGATGCGATGCCGAATTGCCGACGCCCAATGCCTACTGTATGCCTGTCGCTGTGATGACAGTCACAGTGATCACGGCCAACATCGACAGCTGCACCTGCGGCACCTGCAGCTGCACAGGCACCCGCGCCCTGCGCCCGCGCCCGCCCGTAGTCAAACCCTTTTGAAAATGCAAAATCAAAACTGGGTTGACTGGCGTGAGACCGGGAGTCACTCACTACTCAGTACAGTACTGTACTCACTAGACGACAGGAGGAACACACGACAGGATTCGGATTGGCGATGTTGCATGTTCATGTTCCGTGTCTGTGACATGACATGACACCTGTGACGCTGTGAGTGAAGAAGAGTCGTATTGCAATGGCATCTTTGAGCTGGCATGTTCTGATTGGCTTTCCCGATAGTGGGTGCACATGGCAAGGGCCCTGCCAAAAAGCGTCAGGTAGGAAGGATGGTGTTCCGCCTCCGGCACAGTCCAGAGCATATAGTCTGACGTGGCAGCTATAACTACCTCGAAGAGTGAACCCGGGTGAGAGATGACGCTGACGTGTGAAAATGATGAGATTTTTTTTAATGTGACGAGGCGGAACCGCGGGTTTTCACGAATATATAAACGGGATCTTGTCAAATCTTATGGGATCTTGTCGAATCTTATGGCATTTAAACGGTTCTTACGGGATCCAAGCCACGAAATTCGAAGTCAAGGCTTAGTCAAGCTTAGTCAAGGGGTGCCTGTCATGAATTTCTAATTTCATTTATATCGCTCCTTATCTTTTCCCCCCCAACCCGGGGCTTTGGGACAATGTCCCAAAACTTCATTAGTCCCGGTCAGCGCGCCCATTAGTACCCGTCACCGTCCCAGTCACAGTTTCGCGCCCGAATCCGATTCCGAATCCGATTCCGGAGGAATCGCACAGATTCTGTGTCATACTAAGTAATGCATTCTTAATTCAGGCCGAAATCTACTAATTCAATTAATAAAACAGATTTCCATCGCGCCTCGATATGCGATGGTCTTGCGTTAGTGAGACTGTCGACGAGACACAACACAACGACGACGCTCTTCAGTTCAAACTGTGAAGTCCTCTCAAAAAAAAAACTCTGTAACCCCCCAGCGCAGCGCAGGCGAATATTATCTGTTCGGGTGTATAATCGATCTTCGCGCGCAGCAATCTACGTTGTACCGTACCCTGCTCTTCGTGAAGGTGAACGTCTCAAGCGGGCAACCCAACAACCACAGCATATATCCTAGCTTTCAGCGTTGTACCCTCCGTCGTTGTTCGCCAGACATGTCTGCGCCACGGCCTGGCGTCTCCAGACGCCTTACAATAATGAACACTATTCAACTATTCAACGCTTGTTTGCATGCTCCTGGATGTGACTCACTCTCTTCTGATTTGCCGTTTCCTTGTTCTTTGCGCAGAACGTGTTCTTTGGCATACCGCAGTCGCTCGTTTTCGGTCGCGGTCGCGTTCAAGAAAGTGCACGGATCGTACACTGCCTCTTGGCGGGACCTGCTAGGTGACCTGAGGTACTAGGCAGTGTGCATGACCTGCTCGACTTCCCATCTTGAGCAAAGGGAGGGAGCAACCCCGTCGTGTATCCAGCCATTGCCCTGAACACATGTTTGTGGGGCCACCATGTTTGTGTCAGCACATCCCGTGTTGCTTCACGTTTGTAGGCCCTCTCACAAAGACCTTCTTCATTTACTTCTTTTGCTTGTATGCCTCCGCAGACCGACTGTCACCAAAAAGTAACTAGGCTGTCAGCACATCCTGTGTTACAGAGTCCAAGACCTTACTACAAAATATGCCAGTAGATAACGTGCAATGAAGTTCCGTGTCGTGAGTGCGCGGGTTCGTGGCGTGGACAGGTTCAAATCCAGGTTTTAGAGGGCGAAACTTCGAACAGCGTAAAACCGTGAAGACGTATTGCACAGAAAGGTATCCTCACGAAAAACCTATGACTGGCGGCTTTACAGAATCCAATTGGCGGCTTTACAAACCGTCTTCATTGCGTCCTCTGTTTAGTGTGGACTCCATGCCGTCTGATTGAGTCAATATATCAATATGTCAATACCATCGGTTTATGCTTTTGAGCCGACACCGAGAGACCCTAACAAATATTCGAGGCCCACAGCTCAAAGGAAGAACCTCTGCGCTACTTAGTCCAAGATCATACTACAAATTATGACAGTAGATAACGTGTAGCGTACTTCGAATAGTGTACACGCATCGGGGGGGCACAGTGGACACACACGCATCTGGGGGCACCGTGGACACACACGCATCGGGGGGGCATAGTGGACACACACGCATCTGGGGGGCACTGTGAAGACACATCCGTGAATTCACTGGTGAGCCCTAGTTGCTCACTGCATGGCTTTCTGTGGCGGGCCCGAGCTGCTCACTGTATGGCTTTCGGTGGCGAGCCCAGGCTGCTCAGTGCATGGCTTTCAGTGGCGCGCACCCAAGCTGCTCCGCGCATGGCTTTCAATGGCGGGCCCGAGCTGCCTAATGCATGGCTTTCAGTGGGGATCTGGGGGGCACAGTGGACACACACGCATCTGGGGGGCAAAGTGGACACACACGCATCTAGGGGCGCAATGGACACCGCCATCCTGGGGGCACATTGGACACACACACACACACACGCATATGGGGGGCACTGTGGACACACACGCATCTGGTGGGCACTGTGAAGACACATACGCATGTGGGGGCCAGTGGGGGCCCAAGCTGCTCACTGCATGGCTGGATCAGTGCAGGAGCGTGCAATTGAGATGGGGACGTTGTGGTCAAGAGTTGTGGCGTATGGGGTTGTCACAGGTGAAATAACAGCATGAGGATACATATGTATTTGGGGGGGCACAGTGGACACACACGCATCTGGGGGGGCACCGTGA
>LGRX02018591.1:0-15472 GCA_001247695.2 Cymbomonas tetramitiformis | reverse complement strand
CCATATCCATATACTCTGGATATATAATCATGGATATATGATATATTTCCAGAATATTTCATTGGATATACATCCATGATATAATCCGATATATCAAGAAAAGTCATGGATATATAACTATATCGATTATATGCAAAATCCCATATATTCCCACACCTCTGGTGATTACCCACCTTGGAGTCAGTACGAGGCGGTCGGTGAGTTGAGAGGTTTAGCACGCACGTGCACAGCATGCCTGCGCTCGCATACCTGTGAGCACAAGCAGGTTCTCCTCCCAAAGAGATGGGGACGAGGCTGCTGGGTGGCCACGTCAGCGTGACAGGTGGCCAGTGCACTGTTCCTGCCACCTAGCCGAGACGCATCAGATCTCGTGGCAGGGGATCGTGGCAAGAGGTCATGGCGTCATCACCTCCAGATTTGAGAGTGCGGATGGCTTCCTGGATGGTAACCCCCTGGCGAGGGAGATCAGTGAGCGTCGTGATGGGAGAAGGCTGAGGTTGGATGCGGCTGGTGCTGGGGATTGGGGAGGAGCGCCGGTGCAGGGAGAAGATGCAGCAGCTTGTGAGGGTGAGGAGACTGCCCCCTCCTTTGCGTGTTGGCGCCCCAGATCACACCTGCCACGCAGTGGGTTGGTAGTCCGTCGTATGGCCCCTGGTCCCCGCTTGTGCAAGTCGTGGAATGAAGCAATGAAGCCTGCTTGCCTCTGCGCCAGAAGTTCGCTCCGCCCGCATGTCTCGGCCCACATTTCCTCCTCATGCCTTCTGCCCGCTGCGTCCCTCGAGGCGCCTTCTGCCTCCGCGCCTCTCCACAAAGGGTTACTCCTGGCGGCCCTGCGGGTGCGTCGCTTCGCCCTTCGGAGCGACGCTACCTGCGGCATGCCGACCGGCCTCACCCGGGTGCGGGGTGGACACAGCTTTGCCTGAGGTTCCGGGCAGAGGCCATGAAGGCTAGAACAGAGTCGAAGGGAAAGAAGCCGCCCTCGCGGCAGACACGGCCGCACCGAACGTCGGACAAGGTCACCAGCACGGATGATTTGGGACCTGCGCCGTCACCGTACTCACCTTCCACCTCGTCTGCTGTAGGCTCTGACCGCAGCCCTCAGCCGGTGCTCGAAGAGGTATCGCAGCCGACCGCACCCCAGCGTGCTCCACGCACGGGCACCCGCCAGGGGCGCTCTGCGGGAGGGCGGCCGTCGGCTCCCAGCATCGAATCACGAACGGTGGGCAGTGACTGAAAGGGCTTGCTCTCTCTTTCCCACCCGCCCTGCCTCCAGGACTCGTCCGCTGTCATAGGGAGCACCCACCGCGATGTGGCTTTGCAGAGGCTTTGCAGAGGGGGGTGCTCTTCTTGTCGGCCGCCGCCCCAGCCAGGTGAGAGTCATCAGTACACTGGGGGGGTGCTGGAGGGCACAATGGTGGGATGGAGGGCACCAGATGTGCAGTGGCCTCGCATCCGAGTTGACCCGCTCGGAGGCGGAGAAGGAGGCAGCGGATGCCCGCGCTAGCCTGGCCGAGGCGCGGCTGGAGGAGCTGCAGGGCAAGGTGACTCCTTTGAACTCCCGCCTTCGTCCCGCGGGACACGGCCAGGTGTCTGGGAGGCCGCCAGGAATCGCGATCGTGCGGCATTTGAAGCCAGGCTTCGAAAGGCGCAAGGAGGCGGACCAAAGGCAGCGAGGGAGGTGCAGCAACAACGGGGCTTTATGCACGCTTTGCACGAATTTCGAGCAATTTAGGGCTTTGCACCCTAAAAACCCTAAACCCTAAAATATAGAGCTGAAGGGCTTTCACTTGGATTGGACTTGGCGGAGTCCATTGGTGGTTCACCCTGAACCAGCTCTGGTCTTCACCTCTGCCCACCATCTGCCGGTCCCTGTTGACCGAGCTCGGTCACTCCTGGCCGGCCTCGTTGGATTTCTGAGAACGCTGGGCCGCGGCACAAAGACGCGGGCGGCTGGGATTGGGGAGAGGGTGGAACAGATGACTCTCCTCCAGGAGGAGACGGCGGCCGCACGTGCGCTCGCGGAGGAGGTGACAGAAGAGAAGTACAAGGAAGAGGCGAAACGGTTTACCGCCGCACGCGCCCTTCCCCCCCCTCGCAGGCGGGTGGCAAGTGGTGGCCGCCTCGCGGTGCCGAAAGGAAAGGAAAGCCCCCTGACGCTGGCTGCTGCGTTGTGTGGCCACGGCTAGCAGCACCTCTGAAGTCCGTGCAGAGCTTACCAGGACTGAATCGACGTCCTCTAGCGCTACCTTGCGTGTTGTTCTTGCGCTTGCAGGCCTTGACCCGGCTACCTCGAAGCGCGGACATCCGAGCGGAGGCCGAGTGACGGCCACCGTTCCTCATTTCCACGGCACATCCGGCAAGGGGCCTCGAAGAGTCATCCTGATGGACCACCCTGGCCAACCATGATGCTGGGCAGGGGGAAGGTTGGGCGCGGTCGAAGAGTTTGAACGTGCCGAATGGGGAATAGGGAAGTGCATCTGCCATATCCGGGGCATGGGGCGGGGGCGAATGGGGTTTCTCAGGGGCCACGCCGAGCGGCAGATGCACTACTACGAGGTGCAGGTGGCGCAGCTGTCGGAGCAGCTCCACTATCAGCGGGCGCGCGCGGTGAGAGACCAAATGTGGCTGATGCACCATGCCATCCCCTGCCCCATCTTTCCCCACCGCAAAGCTCCAGATGTTGGCGCATGCGTCGCACTATATCATGAGCCGTGCGCGCGTGTCACAAAGAATGGCGGCCATGCGCCTGCACTGCGGATTACAGCTCCGGTGCCGCAGAGAACATGGAAACACGGATCGCGGGCGGTCGCGGAATCGGCCGCGCATGTCGCAAGGGGTTAGAACAAACGCCCATTTCGAGTGTTTGGGAAACTATTCCACTCTTCGGAGAAGATGATCACGGCAGACCAACCCGGGCGCTTCCGCTGAGGAGTGCCATTCATTGGGAGGCCCTTTGATCTACGCCCTTCCCCGGGCTCTCGGTTTGGTGCGCAGCCATTCGACGTGCGGCTGTGCGATGTGCACAACCCTTTGATGCACTGGAAGCTGCATGCCTTCTTCTTGCATGCCCTAAGATGCCCCATCTGAGAAGGAAGCAGTGGTGGCGGTGAGTCTTGCCAGGTGGCGATGGAGCGAATATTGAGTGAGACTGTAGCTGCCCACGCTGCAACCAGACCAAATCAAGCTCTTTCTAACATGCAGAGCATACGCCAAGGGAACAATATTTCCAACCCCCAAGCTGTCGCTGCGCAGTTGCGCGCTCATGAGCAAGCGGGGTGGAGAGCTGTGCAAGGCGCGCCAGCACCGCCGAGCACAACATTGAATGCGGCCCCGGACGAGCCGTCATCAATCGCCGCTGCAGTGCCCTCCTTTGAAGTAGACAATGTTGCTACCAGCTGATGAGGGAACTTCGCTGACACAGGTGGCTCATCTGATGTTGATGATAGTGACCACCTCCGCCATTGTACGCAGTTTGTTTGTGGTTGATTTAATTTAGGGCAGCGGTGTGCAGAAGGAGCATCGGACATTTGCCAATAGTTCCACCTCATTAGTATTATGTGACCATGATAATGAAAGAACCCAGTTGTTTTGGACTGGCTTTTGCCTGTACCATTTCCTTTCTTCCTTCCTTCCCACGAGGAAGGTTGTGTCTATGAAAACGTGTTGGATGCATGTCATAGTCGATATTGCAAGGTACGCATGGATGATGGATGGCCAAGTAGTCAATGTTTGCACTGTTAGATGAGGCGTTTAAGTAGTGGCACCATCGCATTAACAGGGTTCCCAGAGGTGTGGGTACGTGCGTATGCAATTTCAGAACTCCGAGCTGCATGTGGCAACGCGTAATGGTAAAAGTAATATCGCTATCTGTTGCAGAACTCATGTCTCATTGCATTGCCACCATGGTGTGTCAACTGAGTCGAAACTTCCAATGTGGCACTGGATTCACGTGTGCAATGGGATATCCGTATGAGTTGGACCTTCATGGTGATACACTATTTGACACATCGTTCAAGTTGTATGCTGGTTTCCTCCGATCAACTGAGCTTGCTCTCCGCATGCGTACCGTCCGAGTTGCCTTTTTGTGATTAGCATGCTTATTGTATTTGAGCACAGTGGTAAGCTAGAATCGCTGCGTGCTAGTGTCAATCATGGCAGGAATTTCGTTTAAAGGATGCCCGATTTCGCTAATTACGCGTTTAGCAAGCTGTTTTTCATCGAAGGCCATCTACAAATACGCAATGGATAATGTAGCCCAGATCTTGCTCGAAAGTGAAAAAAGGTTGTTCTACTAATATGCGAACGATCAGGTGCGCAGCTGTTGGGTTTTCAGAAAGCAACTCAGCATCATCAATCTCGTGTTGTTATAAACGTGAAAGCATGTGATTCTATGTTATTTACAATAATAAGGACGTTTGCATATTTATTTCGCTCGGGACTAATTGTGAACCACCGCCTTGATGGTGACGTCATCTCGCCAATAAAGGGGCTCGCGAAAGTGGTTTGGAAGTCTCACGCCTGGCCCCGCCTTGGTCGTTCCAAGTATGAGCTTTAAATTAGGCTTCTGGGCATATATTCCCATGTATATAAATATATGCAATCTGCCGTTTTCCGGAAGTGGCGGCAGTAAGTGCCGCATGCTGCTGGCTAGATTTTTTTCACACTCCGCCATATTGATCTGACTGTCCATGAGTTCAACGGACCGTGGTTCCCGAGACCCGCCCGCCGTGATATGTCTCCCGCAGCAGTCAGGACATCGGGATGCCAGCATATGTCATTCATAATGGGCGGGCGTACAACTACCCTTGAGAATGAAACAAAGTCGAAGCACTTAAGGCGGATCTAAAAAGCCCATAACTTTCCAGATTTATGATTGCAATTATATTTCACACGCATGCATATAGCGATAGCACATGCACCTACGAATATCACAATTCCATTAGGAAGAGTCGTCGCAATATTTTCTCACTTTTCTTTCAATAGCAGCCCACTCCGGCTGTTCTCAATTGAGTTCTCATAACGTATTTTGCAAAAGGGTGCATCGAGTCTTATCTCCGAAGTCGTTTACAAAGCTAAATGACGTGAAACTTGCCAGGATGCGCACTTACCCGGGCTTTTACTACCAACTCTGATACCTGCAGAATAACAATCAGTTCGTTTCACTCCGTCGTTCATGATGCTTGATGACTTTTAAGGAGGCCTCCCATAGAGTCCCTTACAGTTTGCTACTCCTGTATGTTATTATCAGTTGACCGGTAGTCTTGCACTCAATTTTGTTGCTGCAGGCGAGAAGCTCAGAAGCATGAGGGGGGGGAATCAATTAATACTAGTCGTCCAAGAGTACTTAAAAATGTCTTGATCCCTTGATTACATGCTTGAACAAAAACTGCGCAACGCACACGCTTATTTTACCTCTGCTGGCTTCATTTTAATCGATTTCAAGTGCATTCTAGCTGGACGAGGAATTGTTACTCCCACCACAGTGCAACTCGAGCAGTTCAGATGTAATGAGCATCACCTCGTCTATATCTACCTTCAAAGCAGGTAGCCACGTGTCCATGTCCTTGCCCTGGAAACACAAACCGCGTCACCATGCTTACTGAACTCAGCTATAGCACAGGAGCTTCCTAAATTGCGACTTGCACGATCGATCTGAAAATTTTCACAATGGTCGCCTCTGCACGTTTGATGAGGTCCCAAAGCTTGGGATTTCTGTACACGAGAACCTCTGCTCATAGTTTTCCACCGTGAAGTTGTACGTGAAGTACTGGTTCCCGTCATCGCCACAAAAAAACATTGCAACATAGAGGCAGCAGGAATTCGCACCTGAGTTGTGCCCATTATATATACAACTGCAGCAGCAATCATGTGCGGGGCGTGCACCAGGATCAGCTCCGTGAGATACGCATCATTTACTAAGGCCCAAGCATCCTTCAACTTATCTTGAAGCCCGCAATCTGATGAGCAGCCACAGGAGAGCACAGGCAGTAAACGCCCCTATCAGCAGATAGCGAGACCACTCTCAGAGCCCATTGTGACAGTACGCAGCTTAACCGGTCTCGGCCTGCAACTCCTGCCTCTGTCAGCAGCTGGTGCAACCTGGCCTCTGAGCCCGTTGTGACGATGCACAGGTTCAGTGGCCTCGCCCTGCAGCTCCTGCCTCTGTCAGCAGCTGGTGCAACCTGGCCTCTGAGCCCGTTGTGACGATAAACAGGTTCAGTGGCCTCGCCCTGCAGCTCCTGCCTCTGTCAGCAGCTGGTGCAACCTGGCCTCTGAGCCCGTTGTGACGATGCACAGGTATAATGACTCTTCAGCTGCCGCCTGCCACTGACCGTGTGTGTATGGACATGTGCTCTCATGCCCCGCGGCGTTTCGTTGTCCTTTAGATCTATTTTACTGTAGGTCCTCCATACGCAGCCGCCCGCGGGGGCTTCTCTCGGTGCATAGTGCAGTCGCAAAAGGAAACGCCGTTCAACATGTGGGCACGGAACGCACATCCGGAAGCATCGGTCGGAGAGCGCAGCACCTGTGAGCATCATCTGGAGAGGACGGTAGGGATGAAACACTGCCATGCAGGAAGCTAACTCCTCGACGAGCAGCATCTCCATTTCTAATATCTCCTTCACCTCAAAGTGGAAGGCAGCTTCTTTGCTGCAAAGCACCGAGAACTGCCATCAGGAGTCGATGAGAAGTTCGCTCAGAGTGCGACCACTTCGCCTTTTCCCCAACAGTCGTGTCACCGCCTTGGCCGATCAGCTTTGTGGAACACAAGTGTAGTCTATTCCTCCGAGTGGTCGTGCCATGCTGGGTACCCCCGAGCCCTTTGGTGTGAAGCCTGCAACTATGCTTCGTTGATGAAATATCAGTTGTGAGTGTCTGCACACACAGTTTTCCCAGCTCGAATTCCAGAACCGACATCAACTTATTTGTCCGCTGTTGGAACAGTATCCTCGAAGGCGAGTTTCCATTCGGTCCTGACGCGGCTCGCTCACTTTACTTTGTGGCTTTCCAGGTCGCGCGACAGCCGCAATGATCAGCGGTTACCCGCCGCGTTGGGGATTTGCGACTTCACCCGGGAAGGCGCAGTGAGAGCGTGCTCACCGCACTTTTTTTATCGCTTGGACAACGTGCCGTGCTTGCAAAGTGCTCTCTTCCGCCTGTGATAGAGTTGAAGATAACGCGCATCCCTCAAGCGTGCAGATCCCTGATATCATTTTTCACTTGCAAACCTCGCCCCAGTCGTATACAAAGTGCCAAGTTTTTCACGCGCCATGCTCTACACAGATCTGCAAGTGCACGACTAAGTTTTTGAGACTGATATTACTGCAACACAGCCTCGTTGCCGAGAGTGGAGCCACATTTCTCAGCGAGCGGTCTCACCTTTGAAGCCAGGTAGAGGCAAGTTGGCGCCACCTGCAACAAGACTCGACGTTGTTTTGGGAAAGGAGAGAGCAATTTTGGTGGGATAAGTCTTTCAAATTCCGCAAACAGTGTCTTTCCACATTTGCATACATCAAAATTCGCCCACTTTGGAATCGGATGGGGCGGCGGGGGGAGGGGGAGGGCCTTCGATTTCCGTTGGGGGCATGAAGCCACTTTCGGAATAACAAGTTCCGCACACCTGAGTAGAAGGTGACATTTGCACATTAATCTGGATAAGTGCGGTGACGCACCAGACGTGGATCACAATCGACATAGCTTTGAAGAAGGTAGAACCTCCTAAAATATACTGCCGCAGTCGCAATCACCCGCTGACGTAGCTGCGCAACAAAACTACAAAGTTAAGAATTTGGTGCAGCTACGAGAAAGCTTTATTTGTTCAGAGTTGGGGAAAATACCTTAGCAGATCTCCCAAGTTGGGAAATATACTGGACATATTCTATTTTGCTCTTCCGTATCTGCGCACAAATACTCGACACCCGCGTGGGCACCGTAGAAACCCTAAACCCCGAACTGGAAACTTTGATCCCGGCAACATCCAAGGTGCGGATCCAAGCTCGAAAGCAACCAACGAGGATTTGCGGGTGAATATTTGAGGTACCTCAACACTTGTCCAACCAGCTTCAAGTTCCTGTCACAGTCAAACCACAACGCAAGGGTCGATAGAACTGTGCCGCCTTGTTGTGTGCGCTTGGGAGGGAAAGTCATAAGCATGGGACCATAACGTAGGAGAAAACAACTTCGGCGTTCGGTACCTTTGGGTTCGAAGCGTTCACTTCACTGTAACTCGACAATACCCGAAAGTGGCTCGAATCCCAAAAGTTTGCCATTCACCTTGCAGCATGAGCGAAAGATATATATAAGACGTTCTCGGATACTAGCCGCGAAGGCACACCTGTAAACCTACTGTTTCTGATATAGTGGGAACGGTACACCGGGAATATCAACACACCACAGCAATATCGGTTGCTATATACAACGCGGGGCTTACTAAAACACCCGTTGTGCTTGTGCAGACGGAGTGAGTTTCTGCATGCCGATGCCGCCTGCAACGACAATCCACAATTCCACATGCGATGGTCAAGGTCATCTTTCTCTGTCTCGAGCCTGATGACATGAGTCTGAGACGCAGACGGAGAGAGAGTCAGACGGAGAGAGAGACAGTTCATCTTCAACTTTCTTTCCCCTCGCCTGTGATATTCATCCTGTATTTGAATATTTCGGTTACTTATTTTTCGGGTTTTTAGTCCAATAAAAGCGTGCCACTTCAGCATGAGTGCATAGCATATTCCTCTTGTGACTCTTCGAACGGCAACGACATCGACATCCGACAGCGGCAGCGGCAGCGGCAGCGGCATAGGCATAGACATTGGCAATCCGGTATCCGGCAACCGGCAACTGGCATTGCGAATACGCAGGTATTCCCGAGAGCGAGAATTTTGGGAATACCCGTATCCACGAGTGTGAGACGGCATCGGCAGCGGCAACAACCCAATCGACGCGTATATATACGTATGGTACGACAGCCATTGTATACGTTCCGCTGGTCGATGTTAAATTGCTCAGATGAAGATTTCCTCGCGGCTAAGGATATAGAGTGGGGTACGGCACCCCGGAAAACTGGTCTCGGAATTGGATTTGGACCATTGGATCGACCGCTACGAGCGTTGACCGTTCCGTTGACTTTTACTCTTTAGACCTAATTTTTCCAGCAAATTGATGATTCCTGCGCAGGCATCTGTGGAAGAAGTCTTCACTCACTGAGAGCATATATGAGCTAGAGATATATATCCCTTACATATATATGCTCCCAGCGCGTGTGGAGGTTGAGTTTAGCGCGATTCGGGTGTGATCCCGTACTTCCGGCTCAAGGAATACGAGTACGGGTTCACACATTGAGTCATGCAATTTTGCTAAGAAAGTGGGTGCGACGTACATAAGTTGCGCAGTATCAATTTCGTGAAGGTGTTGCAACTTAACGTACGTTCGTATGCCTTGCCATCTATGCGGATGGTTGCCGATACCGGCTTGTGCCCGCTTTGAGCACAAGCCGGGATCGTCGCCGGCGTTCACGCACGTAGACACCGTGCGGGCTCATCTTATCATAAATTTTACCTTCAAACAGACCCCAAGGAACAATAATAAACCGAGCGCAATCAAGCGCAATCAAACGCCTAAGACCGATGAAAAATTTTCAGGGAGGAGCCTCAAAACCGGAAACGAACCCCTCTTGGAAAATCACGTTCAGATCTTCACGTAGCGAACCTGAGAGTTTCCAGGCACGCACAAACCTCATGTTCGCATGTTCAGGAACATGTTCTGATATACAAAAATGTTCAAGATAGAATAATATATCCGTGATATATCCTTGAAAAAGGTGCTGAACAGCACCGTTCAAGCAAGTTCGCAGAGCGCTTCCGGAGCTGCGCAAGGTTTTCAGGCCTAAATCTGAGTTTCGAGATCGCGAATTTCATCGCGTTCGATCGGAAAACCCGACCAACGGAATGTATACATTGCCGTATCCGGTGAACTCAGCAGTAAAACCTCAAGCCCAAGCAGCAATTATGAGATGTTCACGGTTTTGACCGAGATGATTTCTAACTTCTCGGTCGAAACTTGTCGGGCGAATGAGAGCATCGGAATTCAAAATTCGGCCATTCAGTGGCCCGTATGATGACTGCAACCGAAATCACGAACGAGACCGTGGTCAGGAATTCGAGACTTCGAAGTCTCATCTTCTCGGTCGAAAAGTGAGACCGAGGTAATAGAGAGGTTCCGCAAGCCGAATTCGGTCAAAAAACGGGTGACGTGGACAATTTCACCAGACACGTCGGACGTTGGCGTAATTTTGCTCCGAATTATGGAAAGATTCTTACGCGTGAAATGAAAATTAACACTGAGGGCTCCGTTTTTTCTTAACACTGTAAATCGTCCGAATTCGGGAAATCGCTCCCGAATTCGGATGAAAATTGTTTATATAAATTGAAAATCACGCGTGCGCTTCATGCATGTGACGGATTTTGGCTCCCAAAAGATGCTCTTTTGTTTGTATGTGGTGTGCACATGCTACTGCAGTGCAGTCAAAAGACTGCGGAGAATTGACCGTCGCTGCCATTTACAACATTCGATATCGCGAGAGCATTCGAAATCTTTGCGACTGCGGACTGTTTCACACGAAAAATGGATTTCGCGTTTTTTGCGAGACTGAAAGATTCCCTGGCGTCATTTTGGAATTACGCCAGGACCCAAGAAGTGACTCGACACAAAATCCGACGTGGCACCGGGATTTGGTCCCGAATTATGAAAAGATGCCTTTTTGCGGAACCTCTCTAATCATCTCGGTTAACGACAGAATATTTGGTCCACGTCGGAAGACGCGTGGACGCGATCAGATTCGTTACGTGAGACAGTTTTCATCGGTGAGACTTCGAAGTTACGTTTTCGTTGTCCGGGGTCCGGACAACGTAACTTCGAAGTCTCGTTTTTCCATAAAAAAGATGACATGCATCGCGGAACGATATCTGGCGCGTGGAAATTTTCACGTGACACTGTAGATTTCGAACTCGAAAACTTCTTGTTCAGAAGACAGACCTGTACCAGTCCGTTCCAGTTCGACAGTTCAGCAGGTCGAAAATCTGAGACCGCAGTCGAAATTCTGAGACCACGGTCGAAAAACGAGACTTCGAAGTTAACCGAGGTCTCGCGACACCATGGAATATACCTGTCCGCGTGTCAGTCGGACATTCAGTGCAATCCGAATCTGAGTCGAGACCACGGTCGAAATTCGAGACTTCGAAGTCTCACTCTACTCCGTAAAAATAACCGTGAACATCTCATTATTGTGTTGACATTTCAGCCCTCGACCAATCTGAGACGCTTACCACCTTGAATGCTTGTTTTGGATATAGATAATAATAGAAGGTTTCAATTAGATGATGTGGAAATGATGTGGCATGGCAGTGAGGTGGTCCAGGCCCATACAACCAGATTTAAGGACGCGGACGCCTGAAGATGACGGAAGCCAAGTAAAGGATTTTCTGAGACCGTAGCCCTAACCTACCGTTGAACGGTGTTCGTGAACACCTACCCTCTTGCCTCATTCCGAATCTGAGTGCCATTCTGCCAAAAAGCAAAATAATTTCATCGATCAAGTTGTCCAGTCTTGAGCTTCAATCATAGCTGACGCCACATTTACCCGTGTGGATTTGACCTGACCGCCTGTCTTCGATACAACTCACGTCTCATTATATTGAGTCCACAACTTGAATTCAGAGCTGACCACTTACTTGTCTCACGTGGCAGCAATTACCTCAGGTATTCGGGTTTCAGAGCATATGCCACAACCTCTTGTCCGGTTTCTTTATCCAGGCTGAAATAATCATGAGAGCAGCTTTGCTAAACGTCTCAATATTTACCTCCCCAGATTTGGTGGGTAGTGATAGGCTGGTTCCTTGGTAACCATGCAGGCTGTCTTTGGAGATATTTGTCCACAAGGTTCTGTTTGGTCCATTTCATAATCAAATTAATTTTGAAACTGCAAGTTGAAGCTATCTATGTACTTTAATTGAACTGGGTTCGCCAGAATCTTTCTCATGCAAGTGTGAGTGGTGGTGTAAGCGTTGCCCACTTTTTTCTTTTAGAGAGATCAATACCGTTGGCGAAACAATGCAAACTGTGTTCTTACTTCACGCCACTGTGCTGAAATGGATATTTTGAATCGTTGCTGTTTCTCGACTCTTCTCATTTTCGCCTATTTGTTACTTCACGACAGCTGTCCGGATAAGATACGGCGTTCCCCCTATTTGTTACTTCACGACAGCTGTCCGGATAAGATGCGGTTTCGTTTCGTCTAGGTTCCCCGACTGTTGTATTCTTTGACCCAGAGACTTTATTTTTCTGAGGCCATAGATAGTCGCCACCTTGCAAATGCTATCTCATAATCTAGTTTACAGTGTTATTTGTCATCCTTGTCGATTTTCGCTTTTTCATCTCTTGCCACCTCGTTCCACCTCGTGCCACCTCGTGCCGCCTCTTACAGGTTTGTGAATGTATAAAGTCGGTTGGCGTGGTTTGTATTCGTAGGTTCTCGCATGAGTATTGGCCAAATGAAAGAGATGGAAGGAATATCGGGTGACACACTTGTACGCTCAGGCCTGGTGCACAACACTCTCAAGACTTTTAGTTGGACTGGAGTTGGCCAGCCAGTCGAGTGAAAACATTTTGCCAAGATGCCGACGCGCCTTCTCTTTAAACCCTCGAGCCTCCTAAGAAATAGGAAGCGGTCTTTGTCAGTGAACTGCTTTTCATAAGCTTGCGTTATCGCTGCCATAGACTTATGCCACCTATGCGCCAGCGCACTTTTCGAGGTCACAGACAATGCCCGACAGCTCTCGCTACCTCAGTACGAAAATCTATAGAGGTGTGCATGGTCGCCTTGCTTTCCTGTAGTACGGAGCATATTAAGACCGTTCTCGGCGCCACAGACATCTTCACGATTGTTCGGGACGAGTTCAACTTTCTTGACCGGAATTCAGACGGTTGCATTACCATGGAGGAGTTGGTCGCAGTAAGGATGACGCTTCTTGCGTCCGCGAGAACGACGAGCCATCGAGCCGCGCAGGAACCAGGCCACATCCACAGTAACGATATGTACGGTATGTTCGATATGGACGGTATGGAACTCATCAGTCAGCGATCGGATTTCGAGCACATTAATGAAGGGACTGGCGCCGGGGCCCATCGCCATGTCATCAAGCAACGCTCCAGTCGACAACGTGTTTCTCCGGCTCGGAGTACGGTTTTCTCATCGCTGGGATACGCCACGAGTCGGCTTTCAGGGTTTCAGGCGAACAACCAAGGACACACCTCCACTCAAAGCCAAAAGCATCAACCCGAGGCTAGTAACGTCGAGACCTTGCGGCGATTCCTGCAAACCACCGGCGACGAGGACGGCGTCAATGCCTCGCTCCAAACTCCTCCTCCGGCCCTCTCCACGCCTCTTTTGCCCTCTCCCGCCTCCTCCTCCACTCCACAGCCGAATCCGCCTTTGCAGATCGACGACTCAGTCACGCACATCTCCGACGCGGCATACGCGGAGGCGCACCTTGCCGCGGCAATTGACCATCCCGACGTGGCGACCATCGTCCTCCACACGTCCGTCATCCTCTCCGCTCCGCTCCCCGACATTCAGCGCCATTTGGTGATCCGCGCCTCGTGCCTCAGCTCGCAGGCGGGTTGCGAGATCGATGGGGGTGGGCTCGTACGTATCTTGGCAGTCGCAGAGAATGGCACCCTTGAGGCGTACGGCCTAGTGCTGAAGAATGGGTACAGCGCCGCGGATGGTAGCGGCCTACATATCGCCGATGGGAGTGCCGTTTACCTTCGAGATTGTACTATCCGGAGCTGCAAAGGTGCACGGGGTGCGGCTGTGTACGCTGGTGTGGCGGCGGACCTTACTCTGGAAAAGACAAGCATCGTGAACAATACTGCCAGCAACGCGGGAGGTAGGCCCTGTGGCCTTATCTTTGTCCACCCGCATGTCCCAAACTCAGCCTCGCAGATTGTGTATCGAAGCTAGCTTTCACCGGCAGCCCTTGGGCGAGGGGAACGAATCTGAGGTGGCCCATATGGCGCCTGGCACAGGGGGGGTGTTCGGCGACGCGGGATCCCATCTGAAGGTGCTCACCGGCACGATTGTGAGCTTTAACTCTGCGGTGGTAGGCGGCGGCCTCTACGGGCGAGGCCAGGCGCGCGTCACGGTGGCGGGCATGAGCGTGGTGAGCGCCAACGTGGCGAAGACCGGAGCAGGGATCTACCAGGCATCTGTGGGATCTATAGTCACGGTCGCAAACCACAGCAGGATCGGGTCAAACGTTGCGGAGGAGGACGGTGCCGGGCTGTGGTCCCTCGGGGACGTCAAGCTGACTGGGCAGAGTACTGTGAATGCGAACGTCGCGGGCAACAACGGTGGTGGTCTATGGCATCTTGGGTACCTCACAGTGGAGCTATCAAGCGCCATCTCGGACAACATGGCAGGTGAGAGGTGTGCAGCGTGGCAAAGTGCCTCAGGGGGACGTTTCCGAGCGACAGCCTGCTTCCTAAATGCTCTGTTCAGGGGTGTGTAAGGCGTATTAAGCGCCGCTTCAGGTTGTAAATTGCGCTCTTGTTGATGGCAGCGAATCACTTCAAACACAGCATCTTGTTGCTGCTGCTCAGATCCGGCCCTTCTTCTTCTAAAAGCGGACAAGCCACTGGTCGCGCCTCACACCGCCGGTAAGTTGAGCTAGCTGAGAGGTGGGGTCACAGGCGGCTTCGGAGGTGGTTCCTTCTGCAGTGCTGAGTGCACTATCGTCGTAGCCAATCGAAGCGGGTATGCGCGCAACACAGCCGAGCAATGTGGGGGTATCTTCGCACGAGAAGCCTCGAGTGTTCTGCTGGACAACATGAGCTCCATCCACGATAATGTGGTTGATGGAAGCGGAGGTGGTGCGTGCATTCTGCCGACCACGACCAACACGCGAGGGTCCAACATGACCGTCAGCGCTGGGAGCGGCATCGCCGGCAATATCGCAGTTTACGGTGTGTATCGCCACCGAAAGTACCATCTTAAATATTGCGCGATGCACTTGGCGCTTCTCAACTCAGTACCTCACCCGCGCACCACAGCTTGTGAGCACAGTGTTGGCATTGTGGCGTCTTGCACCTGTTACCGTCAGTCATCTTCCAATGCCATCTCTCACAACTCTTACCACCAGTCATCATCCAATGCCATCTCTCACACCTGTTACCGCCAATCATCCAATGCCATCTCCCACACCTGTTACCACCAGTCATCATCCAATGCCATCTCTCACACCTGTTAGCCCCAGTCATCTTCCAATGCAATCTCTCACATCTGCTAGCCCCAGGTATTGCCCAATGGCAGCGGACCCCTGCTCTTATCACAGACACACACACCAGGATCCAACGAGCTTCCGAGCTCCCACATGCTCACCATTATCCAACATGCCCCGCTTCATCCAACATGCCCCGC
>LGRX02018590.1:0-21109 GCA_001247695.2 Cymbomonas tetramitiformis | reverse complement strand
AGGGCAATGCCGGCCATTCACATGTGCCAGCAGGGCAATGTGTGTCATTCACATGTGCCAGCAGGGCAATGCCGGTCATTCAGATGTGCCAGCAGGGCAATGCCGGTCATTCAGATGTGCCAGCAGGGCAATGCCGGTCATTCACATGTGCCAGCAGGGCAAGTCGTATTTCAGCTCATTAGGCGTATGGCACACGCATCGGCCAGTGCCCTCCACAAATGCTACCCTGCGTATCAAGTGTGCCGCTCAGGGAGGCGCAGCTCGGGAGCGCGTCTCCCGGCATGTTGCGCGTGCCAAGAGCGTCCGGCATGCCTCCTGGGTGCCTGGCGGCTGGTGCCGGTGTGGGCGACGGGTGCTCGGGCGCTGGGTGCTGTCTCAGGATGGCACTTCGAAGAGGACGTCCACACAAACACCCGCGGGGGTAAGTGCTCGGGTGTCTTCCGCAGCTTGTGCCCCGCCTTCCACACCGCTGCCCTGCCCACCACCCCGAGGGGACTGAGGGTCGCCGAAACTGCCCTCCTGCCAGAGTGCTGTTCAGACTCCTTTTCATCGCGACCAGCCTGCGTTCAAAGAGGAGAGTCTCCGCCGCTCGATTTCGGCGCCTACACTTGTGTTCTAAATTCAAGTCAGTGACACTGGGCAGCATTCCCGGAATGAAACTGCAAAAGTCCACAGTCCCAATCCACCACCAGCATCACCGCACTCCCACCCCGTTGCAGCGCTCTCGTCCACCGCCAGCGCTGATTGTGAGCTCATCCCCGCACATCGGCGCCGCACCGAAGCTTTTAGATTCCCACAGCCAGGGCTCATTCCTCGCCTTCCTCCTCTCACTCCTCGCGCTGCTTTGCTGGGGCGCGCAGCTGAGCGAAGCGCTCCGCAATGCCGGCACCAGCGAGAAGGGCCCCCCACAGCGCAACGTGCTGCAGGTGCGCCCGCCGGAGGAGTCCCCGAGCGTCCGGTGATGCGGATTCATGTGTATTCGGTGTATTCGGGAGACAGAGGCATCTGACATTGCTTAGTTGTCGGGTACTGCGCAGCGGCTGTCTGAGCGGCACGAGGAGATCAGCAAAGAGTGCCAGCAGATCGACGCCCTGTCTTTCGAGGCCTCCAAGCGCCGCCAGGTGGCGGCCCACTGTTCCCGCCAGCTGCTTGCTTGTTTCAGGCGGATGCGGCCCACGTCTCGGCGTGTGCAGCGTCTCGGCGTGTGCAGCCTCTCGGCGTGTGCAGCGTCTCGGCGTGTGCAGCCTCTCGGCGTGTGCAGCGTCTCGGCGTGTGCAGCGTCTCGGCGTGCATCTCGGGAGCAACTGGAACATGTTCCAGCGCCAGCTGCCACGTTGCCGTTGTGGATGCCTCTGCAGTCAAAGGCAACAAGCAGCTCACAGACAATTCTGCATGAGTACTTGAGGGTGTGCTGATGGCCTTGTGAGGCTTCTGGCAGAGTCGTGAACACAGGCACTCGCTGCCGAAGCAGCCTCCAGTGACCTCCAGGGCGAATGTGGTCGAAGCTCTTGGGAATAACGAGAGGGCCTCCAGTGACCTCCAGGGTGAATGTGGTCAGGCCTTGGAATAAGTGAGGCGTCTCCAGTGACCTCCAGGGTGAATGTGGTCGAAGCTCTTGGGAATAAGGAGAGGGAAGCCTCTAGTGACCTCCAGGGTGAATGTGGTGGAGGCTCTGGGAATAAGGAGGGGGCTTTTTAGGGATTTAGTTTGCGGCGCGCACTGGTGAGCATGCGGCGCTGCTCTGGTCTTGGGGTGGGGGGTCATAGAGGAAGTGAGCATGCGGCGCGCACTGGTCTTGGGGTGGGGGGTCATAGGAGGAAGTGGAGCATGCGGCGCGCACTGGTCTTGGGGTGGGGGGTCATAGTAGTGAGAAATGTGCAATGATTCTAGTAAAAGGATATGGTGAGTTTGTTAGATCCCAACTCGGGGAGGAGCTGGGGGTTTGGACAGCGCTGATTTGCTTCTGTCCGCGCATGGAGGTGAGCTGGCAATCTCGACTTCTGCTGTTCAGCCGAGGAAAGGGAACTTTATTTCTGGCTGTGAGGTGGCCCTCGCGGAAGGGCTTTCCCCACGTGTGCTTGGGCTGCGCATGCTGGGGCTGAATGGCGCGCTGCTTGCTGCGGCATGCTGGGGCTGAATGGCGCGCGTGCTTGGGCTGCGGCATGCTGGGGCTGAATGGCGCGCGTGCTTGGGCAGCGGCACTGCTGGGGGCTGAATGGCGCCATGCTTGGGCAGCGGCATGCTGGGGCTGAATGGCGCGCGCGGCTTGCCACTGCGCATGCCGGGGGCTGGGCTGAATGGCGCGCGTGCTTGGGGCTGCGGCATGCTGGGGCTGAATGGCGCGCGGCTTGGGCTGCGGCATGCTGGGGGCTGAATGGCGCGCGTGCTTGGGCTGCGGCATGCTGGGGGCTGAATGGCGCGCGTGCTTGGGCTGCGGCATGCTGGGGGCTGAATGGCGCGCGTGCTTGGGCTGCCATGTGTCAGATGCTGCTGAGGCACGTGGAGTGCCCTTCCGGAAAATCTAACATGACTTTCAAAAAGCTTGGTCAGTCCCAACGATTTCCTCTGTTCGCCCTGCCGCGCCAGCGTGGATCACTTCCTATCGCGGTCCACCTCCCACAGCATGTGTGCGCCACCTTGTGGACGCGAGCCTTCGCTTATGCTTGGGGGGGACTGGCAGTTTCCAGCAGGTCAAGACTGTTCCCCAAAGGTGCTTTGGGCGTGGTCTTTTTACTCATTGGTCGATGGCCGTTCTGCTTACGCTCGATCATGCAGCAGTGCGTGTGCAATTCGGACGGCGCCCATGACCACTGTGTTGCTGCAACTTGACGGGTGCGCTGGTGTGTGTGTGTGCGTCTTGCAGCCAAGCCGAAATGGAATCCTCTGAGGACCTTCCAGCACGACTGTGGCCAATCAACTGACCGCAAGCCGCTGGATGTGCGCCCTCAGCTGCCCGGATTGGTGCAGGGATTCAGTCAGCGTCAGCGCCTCGGGTTGCTGAGGGAACGCGGCGGCCGCTCACGCTAGAGGATGCGATGTTCCCTCGTGCGGGTGGCGCCGGAGTCCCGAATTCCGCAGTCAGGATGAGTGTGGATCATCCTGTATTGAGGTCGCAGGGGCACATTGGGAGGGCACTAGGGCGATGGCGTGGCGCGCTGCCACGATGCCTCTGTGCTGACGTGTCACGTTGCGGTTTGCGGTTTGCCCTCAGAATTCCAGCTCCCTGCTGCTGCACGTGCCGGAGTCTGAGCCGGACGACGACCACTTTCTGTCGTCCCCACTCCGGCCACAGGGAGTCAGTCAGTTCCAGGTCGGCTCTGGCCCTTTACGTGCCTGCTGCCTGGCCTCGCCATCCATCAGTGGGTGCGGAGAGCTGCACGCCAAAAAGCAAAAGAGATCTTGCTTGGGTGGTGAGATGCAGAGCGCGTGAGTCGCGCGGTGCGTGTGCCTCTGTGTTCGATCTGCCTTCCTCGACTCCCCGAGCAAGCCCATCACTCGGCAAGCTGAATCAGCTTGCACGCATCATCAACATTACTTCCATGTGATATTGTATCGCATGGGAGTGTCGAATGTAGCAGTGATGATCTTCTTGTATGAAGCTGTTCATGATAGAACTACTTCTCTCGAATTCAAACCGAAAGAGAGGCGGTATCCTGGGGAGCAAGCTCGACTCACTCGCACTTCAGGAAGAGATGAGTGCAGTGCACTGTTATGCTGTCATATTATCAATAACTCATTATCAATCATTCTCATGTCATACTTGTGTCCTGCAGACGTTCCATCTGTGGGTATGTTATTGCGCTGTATCGTTGTATCTGCAATACATCTCTGTATCATCAGCATTGTGATGTCTGGCACTGAAACCGTTCACTGTCCTGTATAAATAATTGTGTAAAATTGTGTACATAAATTGCCCGTCTCACTACAACGCTCGCACTCGCACGAAAAGCCCCAAAGAAGCTAGGTCAAGTTTGGATCCCTGGCGTGGGTACATAGTGCCACTAAATAGGTTTTCTGCGGCCCGTTTCGTGTCTTGGATGATGGTTGTCGGAGAAACTGGTTCAAGGATAAACGCAAACACTCGTGAGGTGTTTGTTCGCGCTTGCGCCGGGGGCCGCGGGACTGATCATCCGCCAGGACCGAGGACAGTGCCCTGCCAGGTGGTTGGCGCTGGACCGGTGGCGGGGCTGTGGGAGGGGGGAATGAACCCACTCCCCTACGACGGATCAGGCTTGGGAGGACGCAGTTGATGGGGCAGGCTATGCGACGTAGCCCCCGATTGGGACACAGCGCATGGTGGAAATACTAGGTTCGGGGGCATGAGAGTGGGTAGGGGTGCCACACCCGACCCAGCCCAAGTACAGGCAGACAGCGGTCTTGAGGGGCCGCGCCCTCTCCAAGGGGTGTCTCCTCGGGGATCCTCTCCAAGGGGTGTCTCCTCGGGAATCTCTCCAAGGGTGTCTCCTCGGGGATCCTCTCCAAGGGTGTCTCCTCGGGGATCCTCTCCAAGGGGTGTCTCCTCGGGGATCCTCTTGGGACACCGAGCTTGGATCGTTGCGATGCAGTCTGAGAGGGCTGAGGGGGTTTCCGAAAGGGGGTGAGTGAGGCTGGAAGGATGGCGGCTGGTCTGTTGGAGAATGTTGAAGACGTCTGGCGAGATGAGCCAGCTAGCTGGTGGCAGGGCAGTAAGGAGTGGGCAGGCCACAAGTAAGGGGAGCCCGCAGATCTTTGCAGTGCTCCGGGCCCAGCAGGGACCCAGGCGGGCATCGTGTGCGCTGCTGAGGGGGTCTGGATGGACCCAAGCACGGCCAAGCGGCTTGGACTCGTCGCCTGAGAATCCAGGACATCCTGTCGGGGGCGGATGAGCTGAGCCCGTGTCGCCGAGCTCGGAGCGCGGACTTCGGACAGAGACACTGAGGCACGGTGCTGATTGGGACAGCGCAGCGCACGAGGGCTCGCTCACGGGGCGGCCGTGCAGGGCTTGACGGAGATGGTGACCCAAGACCGGCAGTGGGTGGGTCGGGGCACGCGGGAGTGGTTGGATGGTGGCGTGGCGGCTAGGTGTATGCAATCGCAAAAGCCTAAACCCAAATAAGCCAAAGAAGCGCGAACAAAACCCTACAAGCAGGCCGCGTGAGGGGGCTGCTGGTTCTCAGTTCCCGTGACCTCAAGTGAGCTGGGGGCCCGGGCCTCGATGACGATGGGGGCTGCAGTGGCCGGGCTGCCCAAAGTCTCGGAGTCCATGCCGGCAGTGATGACGATGGGGGCTGCAGTGGCCGGGCTCCCCAAAGTCTTGGAGTCCATGCCGCCAGTGATGACGATGGGGGCTGCAGTGGCCTGCCCCCAAAGTCTCGGAGTCCATGCCGGCAGTGATGACGATGGGGGCTGCAGTGGCCGGGCTGCCCAAAGTCTCGGAGTCCATGCCGGCAGTGATGACGATGGGGGCTGCAGTGGCCGGGCTGCCCAAAGTCTCGGGAGTCCATGCCGGCAGTGATGACGATGGGCTGCAGTGGCCGGGCTCCCAAAGTCTCGGAGTCCATGCCGGAAGTGATGACGATGGGGGCGGCAGTGGCCGGGCTGCCAAAGTCTCGAGTCCATGCCGGCAGTGATGACGATGGGGGCTGCAGTGGCCGGGCTGCCCAAAGTCTCGGAGTCCATGCCGGCGGTGATGACGATGGGAGCTGCAGTGGCCGGGCTGCCCAAAGTCTCGGAGTCCATGCCGGCAGTGATGACGATGGGAGCTGCAGTGGCCGGGCTCCCCAAAGTCTCGGATTCCATGCCGGAAGTGATGACCGTTTGCAATTGGCAGTGCAGCAACGTGTGGCATCTCATCAGCTCATCCTCACCCGGCTAGGGCAAGATGCTAGCCGTGCTGGCAGAACTGTGCTGAGAGATTGTCGGGGAGGTGACAACCAGCCGGTGAACTACTGGCCGCTGGGAGGGCTCAGGACCAAGCGTCTACACCGGAGGCGTGACGCCAGGCGCAGGCAGCGCAGAATGGCAGGTGTATCGCGGATCGCCGGCGCAGGACCCAAGCTCCCAGCCTCAAGCTCCCAGCCTCAAGCTTCCAGCCTCAAGCTTCCAGCCTCAACCTCCCAGCCTCAACCTCCCAGCCTCAACCTCCCAGCCTCAACCTCCCTCAGCACAACGACTTCGGTGTGATAGGGTGAGCGTTGGGGTTAGGGAGCTACAGACACAATGGGCGGGCAGTTCCTTAGATTCCGGGGGCGCGGCAGACCACCATTCGCAGTCCCACGGTAGGCCGCTGCAGGATGCCGCGCGGTCTGTTAGGAGCCGAGCAAGGTGTGTTGAACGCGGCTCTGGGGCTTGCTCTCACACATGGTCGGTGACGCTTGCTCTCACACATGGCCGGTGACGCTTGCTCTCACACATGGCCGGTGACGCTTGCTCTCACACATGTCCGGTGACGCTTGCTCTCACACATGTCCGGTGGCGGCTTGCAGCTGAGAGGCTCGTCTGTTAGTATCCGGCTCAAGGTGCTTGAGTGGTGGATGCAAGCAGACGGTGACATGACGAGTCCAAGGGACGGATACAGCAGCCGTGCGTGGTGGTAGATGGCTTAGCTCCTACACGGGGGACGGCCGCAAGGCCGCGTGTATGTAGATGCGTGTGCAGGGTCTAGATCTTCACAAAGCTCAGGAGAATCCGCGTGTATGTAGATTTGCCGGAGTTTGTGCCGGCGCCTTCTACCTGCAGCGTGGGTACAGGATGCAGCCGGCATGGGGGGTTGCCTGGGCAGCCTGGCAGTCTCTGGCTGGGATTGTCAAAGAAATGGGTGTGAGGCGAGGTGCAGCACGAGAGGTTGGAGGGACGCGGTGGTGTGGCAACGAGTCTGTGAGTAGTAAGGCCGCACAGGGAGCGGGTGGGCAAAATTATAACTCCACCTACTCCATCCACTCAAACCATCGGCGCTTCACTTTTAAGATGGCCTCAGCAAGCTGGTGGGTAATGGGAGGCACTCCGTTGAGGGGCCAAGTGTGGGTGGCGGGGGGTGACGGCTGATGGTGGTGACGGGTGTGGCTGGTGCAGGACCCTCGGAGGAACCCCCACGTGGCACGCTTCACCAACATGTATTGGAACAACATCCCGTTGGCCACAGTGGATGCAATTGGCTCTCTCAACCGCACTCCCGGAGTCGGCCTGCATGCCACTGACAGCTCGCAGGTCCGAGCCCCCACGTGGCGCCACGTGCCTTTCGACCATGTTGTGTGTGGACACCAACACAGGCGCACGGATGGTGTATTTTGCGACGTGGAGGATGGGCTGAATCCCTCACGCGACGAGGTGCTGTCACAGGTGGTGAAATCACAGTCCATCTCGACACGTCTGATTGCTGACCGCACCAGAGGCAGGAAGGTGGGTCCCCCTGCCCTCCAGTGTATTGTGTTTCTTTTGTGCACCCAATCTTAATTGCCAAAAAAGGCACACTGCATAGACTCTTTAGATGAATGGTTTTTTCCCCTAGCTGGTGCTGTAGCTAAGCTACCGGCCGGACGCCGGTGAAAGTATCTTCTTGAATGTAATCATCCTTGGAAAGTGTTCATTGCAAGCAGTACAGAGGTTCTGGGTTGCGTGAGATGGGAAGTGCAAAAGAACAGAGCTGAGTCCGTGTCTGTTCGGACTCCTACTTGTACACTTGTCAGGACGTAGGCAACACTTGGACAGTTCGAACCGGCACTGTCACAGGTAGTGGCACAGGCTCAGGTCGATCAGTGGCAAATTTTGAAACCACTGAAATTACGCTCGCTCCAATCTAAATATTTATTTTTATACTTTCGATCTCAATTGCCATTGCACAGAGTCTGCGCGCTCCCGCACTGTTCCTGCGCGCTCACCCCCGATGGAACAAGCCACCCAAGATAAGTGTGCATCGACCTGTCAGGCACAGCTCTCGGGCCTGCACTGCCGATGACGACTGTGACCACCCCCCGAGGAAGCTCACCTTCTCCAGCGTCACACCCACCGCTTTGGCGCAGGTCGCTGCACCCCTCCTGGTGCTGTGAGCTGAGAAGTGCCCCCCCCTCCGGAGGCACGCATCCTTACCTGCCCAACGCCAGCTCGAGCCACTGGTTGGCCAGGTCTGTGTCCGATCCTGACGAGCTGACCCTCTCCCCCGGCAGGCAGCCTCCAGTAGCTACCAGGCACCAGTCGGCGGGGTCCACCCCGGTATCGCACGCCGTGCATGTGCCTCTCTGGCAGCCAGGTTCGCTCCGTTTTCGCCTCGCCCGCTGCTGCCGCTGCGCCTGGCGGCAGCGCATGCCCTTCACGGCGCGTGGCACTGCTTGCCCCTTCGCCGGGCCCTCAATTCCCATTCTCGTGGTAGATTGTTGATGGCGGACAAGTAGGGCTGCATCGACGCTGCCTGCACCTCCCCTGTCGGCAGGAGTGAGGCCACGCACAGGCACGCCGTCTCATCCGATGCCGGCAGCCACTCGCGCCCCTCGTCTCCACGGAACTCGCGGAGCCGCTTCGCCTTGGGAGCGTAATCGCCACGAGTCAAAGCTCGCAGCGCCTCCTCCTGCATCCGCACCGCCAGCTCCGTGAATCGGCTCTCACCCAACTCACCTCGCCGGCGCTCACGCAGCGCTGCGCTCCGCTCATCCACTCAGCGCTGCCACGCCGGTCTCCACCTCCACCGCCTGCTGCGCCGCGATGACGCGCGTCCGCTCCTCCTCCAGCAGCAGCCACTCCACATCGCCGTCGTCATGCAACACCTGTGTCTCCCCTTCTGCCGAGACGTCGTCCACAGCAACCGGATATCAGCCATCGTCAATCGTCCAGATCACCTCCAACCGCGTACCCTTAGCAAGCCTCGTCCGCGCTGCCGCTGGCCCACTGCCAGCCTGTCGGTGACAGCTCACCTGGACGTCGGCACGTGGAGCATAGCTGCGTCCCAGCTGGACGGCCCGAGCAGCTCGGAGCCTGCCAGCCTGCTCGCAGCTAACAGATCCCGGCCGACGCGGCATGATGACCACCTCGTCCGCGATCGCCTCTCACTCCCGGAACCAAGCCTGGCCCGGCCAGTACGACGCCACCACCGTGCCCCCAGCACCCTCCTCCCGCAGCGTCAGCCACCTCGTCGACGAGCCCCCACGGCGAGTTGATCCGGTTCGCCTCGCCCCGCCAGTCGTAGGCCAGAGCGTCCAACCCCTCGCAGTACGGGTCCCACCATTGGGCGCAGTACCGCGGAGGCTGCGCGGAGACCTCCGAGGCGAAGCGGTCGACTGTATACGCTCCCCACGTCTTCTCCGCCCGCCCAGTCGAAGCACCGCCGGTTCAGCTTCCAGTCTTCGAGGTCGAGGTCGAGGTCGTGGGAGAGCCTGACTGCCCATGCACTGGCCTCACTGCGGATGTAGCGCGCGTGCAGCTCGATGTCGCCCATGCACTGGCCTCGCTGCGGATGTAGCGCGCGTGCAGCTCGATGTCGCCCATGCACTGGCCTCGCTGCGGATGTAGCGCGTGCAGCTCTGATGTCGTCGAGGTCGAGGTCGAGGTGGTGGGAGCCTGACCGCCCATGCACTGGCCTCGCTGCGGATGTAGCGCGCGTGCAGCTCGATGTCGTTGAGGTCGAGGTGGTGGGAGAGCCTGACCGCCCATGCACTGGCCTCGCTGCGGATGTAGCGCGCGTGCAGCTCGATGTCGTTGAGGTCCAGCAGCCTCAAGAGGCGACGCATCCTACGCATCGGATCTGGGTGCGGCTCATGGAGTGCGACAGCATCGCCACCACGGCCTGGTTGTCGCAGTAGAGCCGCACCACCTTGCGCGTCAGCTCTGGCAGAAAGGCCTGCACGCTCTTGTCCACCGCCTCCAGCTCGAGGTGCGTGATGTGCAGATGTCAAAGATCGTCTCCTCAGAAACCGCACGCCTCCCACTTGAGGTTGAAAACTCCACCCCAGGGCCATCAGCGAGGCGTTGGTGTGCAGCTTGGCTTGGGTCAGACACCGGATCCTCCTCCTGTTCCACATGCACTGTCGCTTCCACCACCCAAGCCTGCCGCGTAATCTTCACCTTCGCCCCCCAGCTCCGCTTGTTGGCCAGCACGAAGTACAGCGCGTACAGCCTGGCCGCGGGCACTGCCAGGTACACAGCCTGGCAGAGCCCGTTGAAGGCCGCCAGTTTCCACGCAAGTCGCTCTCGGGAAGCTTCGCACAGGAGCTCGGTGGCTTTGGTGTGAATGTTCTTGAGTTTCGTTCACGTGACGCAGATCTCGCGCTGCTTCAGATCCGCCTCCAGGCCGGGTGCTCAATCAACTGCACCGGCTCCCACTGCGCTCCCATCACTCCCAGCGGCTCCCATGTGATCTCGCCTTTCTTCATCCCCCCGAGCCCCGAGCAGTTCAGCGCGCGCTCCCCGCGATGCCGCAGCTCGTAGGCCTCCTCCTTGCGGCTCGCCGGCATCAGAATTTTGACCATGTAAGGCAACGCTCTCACTCCACGAGGTCCTACGCACCGCCAGCCGATCCCTCAAGGGGGGGTACGAACCGGGCAGGCCTGTGCTAAGCACAGTAGCCATTGCCACGGCCCGGCCCTCTGGCGCCTCTACCGCGTCTGCATCCAGGCTGATTCAACGGGGAAGAAGAAGAAGAAGAAGTTGAGCCAGCTCCAGCTCCGCCTTGATCACGCTGAGTCCTGTCCGGGCACCGGCCCACA
Organism: Cymbomonas tetramitiformis; assembly: GCA_001247695.2. Lineage (NCBI taxonomy): Eukaryota > Viridiplantae > Chlorophyta > Pyramimonadophyceae > Pyramimonadales > Pyramimonadaceae > Cymbomonas > Cymbomonas tetramitiformis. Next base: position 10,439 of record LGRX02018590.1, on the reverse strand, counting down.
GCCTTCGCTGCCTATGGTGCTCTCTGGTTCATCACCGCTGGCTCTGCTCGGAGACGTCAAACGCCTGCAGCCACTAACTGAACATCGGTTTCGCCACCAAGCCGTCGGAACTGTTGTTTACACCTTTTCCTCCATGAGAGCCAGCTTCACTCTCAGTGCTTCCGTGCTGGCGGGTCAGTGCTTCTCGATGCTTCTGACCACCGCGAGCCGAAGCAGCACCGTTCAGACTCGTGCAAAGCTGGACCATGGAGTACCTATTGGCCAACAGCGTGTGCGCACCCATCACCGTGCGGTGGGTCTCGTCAATCTGCTGCTCCGCAGTTTGCGCCGACACCGGCGTCTTGCCCTGGACCAGGATTCACAGCGACTCGTCCGAGTACCGATCTGCATCGTGCAAGTGATGCAGCGCCCGTGCCAGTGCGAGCCTCTCTCGAGGAAGACAAGCTCGTCTTGGAGAGGTTGCCAAAGGTTGTGTCGCCCTACACATGGTACAGCTGCGACAGCCTTTGTGGTGTGTGCGGGTGTGCGCGGTCATCAGGTGCCTACGGGAGTTTCTTTCCTCGAGCCAGCTCCTTATCTCCCTTCGTGCCGACGGCTCCTGCTGCTGTTTCCCCTTTCTCCTCCTCCTTGGTTTTGAGCCTGCTGATTTGCTTTACCAGCGCCGCCATGATCTCGTTCTGCTGTGCCAGATGCTGTTGCTGCTGCTGTTGCGGCTGCTGAGCCAACGCCTGCAGCACGTCCTGTGCGGTGAACGAGGGACTTGCCGGGTCGCCTTCGCATAACTCCTCTGCGTCGGCTGGTGCCTGCAGTTTCCCCTTGGAATCGGCAATTTTTATTTCTTCCTGAATATCTGAAGTGATTGAGGGAATTGTTGGCAATTTTCTGCGGTGTGCCCACACAGAATTTGATATCTGTGAAGATCTTTTGAAGTGCAAAAGAACAGAGCTGAGTCCGTGTCTGTTCGGACTCCTACATGTACACCTGTCAGGATGTAGGCTACTCTTGGACAGCTGGAGCCGGCACTGTCACAGTCTGTGGCGCAGGGTCAGGTCGATCGGCGGCAAATTTAGAAACCACTGAAATTTAAAATTCAATTTAAACAAAAACGCAGCACCTACCAGCTGCTTGACGGGTCATCCAATCAGACGCTCCCGCAGATGTCTGGTGTGTCCTTTCTAAAGAGCTCTCAGAAGTGCTGGCTGGGAATGTGCCATGTGCTTCGCAGCAGCACTTACAGGTCTCTTTGGAGAGAAGTGACTGGCAGCAACAGTGCCGATGGCCAGGTGTATTGAGAGGGTTTACGGGCGATGGCGCTGTAGCAGTTGTTCACGGGAGGCCAAGACGAGGTTATGCGGAAGGCAAGCCAAGACCCAGCCGAATCAGGTGCCTAGCTCCCCTCTCACGGGATCAGCGGTAGCTCCCAAGATGCAAGGAAAAACAAAGGAAGTGATCCACATCTCTCCGGGGTGAGCGAGATCGGGCATGGCTTCACGCTTTGCTGCTTGTGCTGTTGCGTGCGTGCTGTTGTAACGGTATCCGGATGAAGGCTGTGCTGAATGCTCTCGCGGATGTCTGCCGGTGAACCGCATAGCAGATGGGAGGCGCGTGTGAGGGGATACAAGGTTAGGTTGCCTTGCACGGGGAGGCCGCTCTTTGTGGCGCTGCTTCACAATCCAGTGGACCACCTTGCTGGTCTTGGGTCAGCGAGCTGGACTTCAGCACATGTACTAGGGGCACCCGCATTAAGGGGTCCGCCGCATCTCGAAGGGAGACGCCGCCGTTGTGCACGGGCACAAAAGGTGTTCAGTCCTGAGAGGGTTGTGCATGGGCACAAAAGGTGTTCAGTCCTGAGAGGGTTGTGCACGGGCACAAAAGGTGTTCAGTCATGAGAGGGGCGTGCACGGGCACAAAAGGTGTTTAATACAGAGGCGGCACTGGAAATAAAAGGTGTTCAGTCATGAGAGGGGCGTGCACGGGGCACAAAAGGTGTTCAGTTTCATGAGAGGGTTGCAATTGGCAGCCAAAGGTGTTCAGTCATGGAGAGGCGTGCACGGGCACACAAAAGGTGTTCCTAGTCATGAGAGGGTTGTGCACGGGCACAAAAGGTGTTCAGTCATGAGAGTGGGCATGACGGCACAAAAGGTGTTCAGTCATGAGAGGGGATGCAGCACGGGCACAAAAAGGTTCTAGTCATGGCAGGGTTGTGCACGGGCAACAAAAAGGTGTTCAGTCATGGTGAGGATGCACGTGGTACAAAAGGTGTTCAGTCATGAGAGGGATGTGGCACGGGCAATAAAAGGTGTTCAGTCATGAGAGGGAGTGCACGGCACAAAAGGTGCTCTGGTCAGAGAGGGCGGTAATGTGGGCACAAAAGGTGTTCAGTCATGAGAGGGGCGTGCACGGGCACAAAAGGTGTTCAGTCATGAGAGGGTTGTGCACGGGCACAAAAGGTGTTCAGTCATGAGAGGGTTGTGCACGGGCACAAAAGGTGTACAGTCCTGAGATTGTTGAGAGGTTCCGTGGGCACAGAGCTGGGGCCATCGACGTACGGTGATGGCTGGACAAAAGCGGCTGCGTTGGTGTTCCCGAGGGCTCCTTCTGGTGTGACATATAATAGACTTTCGCATGCAATCAGATGATGGCACGTGCAATGCAATCTGCCCATTCCAGCAATACATGTATGCTGCGCCCGAGGCATGGACTCGGCTACTGGGATGATGAGCTCTTGGTACACGCACATGCTGTTTTTGCAATGGGGCAGGATGTCACGGTCTGATTTGTGATGAATCTGTCAGCAGTTGCATCGAGCATAATGGCACTGCAAAAGTGCTCCCCATCACTTTTTTCTGAATCGAAAAGGGTCAGACCTGCTTTATAAACATTGCGTTGTATACACTGAGCACTAACAACACAGTTTGGTATCGATAATGCATGAACTTGCAGTTTTTCATGCAATGCACTTTTTTAGCAGATGGAACAAATAGACCTTCCGGGTGTAAAATAGAGATGGACTTGATGTCCGTGGCACTGTATCAATATAAGGCTGGTTGTTGTAATGCCACGTGGATTATACATCTATATTATATGTACACCAAAAATACCAGCATATCCCATGAACTGTACAAACATGACACCATATATCAGAGGCATCTAGGATCACGCAGACCTTGACAAAACGACGTTTAGCCCGGCGCGACAGGACCACGTGGAATAAGGCATTAAGTGCATGGTAGATATATCACATGTAGATATATGGCGTATCCTTACGATGGACCACGGCACGATGCACACCACAACCGTAAGACCGTCGTACAATGTAGGACATGTACAGAGGTAGTATACTGTGACCCCGTCTGAACGGCGATTGGGCTGTAATATTATGATGATTTGTAACACTGATGTGATCGTATTATGAGCTGGGCTTTGAAACCAGCTTGCTCGTTTACACACTGTTATTATTAATAAAAAAGATGCACCAGAACAGGTACACGTTCCGGAATCGCGTCCACGTCACTGCCCAGTCCCTCGTTGTGCGCATGAATGACGTTACAAACATAATGTGACAGCGCACTCGCCATCCAACAATGAACTTGCATCGCACATCGTGTGTAACACCGCACTATGCACGCTGTACGAGTCACTTGACTGAAATGCCGTCCATTGTACGACGTGATGCTGTTTTGCCGCATATATGTTACGGGATTTTCCAGCCGACTTTGGCACGAGCGCGCCTGTACCAAAATCGTTGGTACAGGCGCGCCTGTACTAATTGAACTGGCACAGGCGGGCTCATATCAAATGGCGGGCCCTCCCCATGGTACCAGCGCGGCGCTGGCATATACCAGCCAAATATGTTGGTATAAGTGCGCCTGTGCCGACTGCCGTTGGTACAAGCACGCCATTGGGTGCCGTGCTGCGACTGCTGGGCCATGCCGCCGTGGAAGATGTTGGGGGGCGCATTTGAGGATGTTGGGAATGACTTTAAGATGTTGGGGGAAAGCGGGGGCGGGGGTGAATTGGGGGATGAGGAGTGAATATTTGGGGAGCGTGATGTGTGTGGGGGCCGTGTGTTTTAATTTAATTTTAAGGATGTTGAAGGGTAAATTTGAGGATGTTGTGTATGAGTTTGGGATATAATTGAGGTGCATGTTGGGGATGCTGGGATGCATTTGAGGATGTTGGTGTGGGGGGTGATTTGGGATGTTGTGGGGTGCATTTGGGGTTATTGTGTAGAGAAGGTGAATTTGGGGATGGTGGGGGTGCATTTGGGGATGGTGGGGATAAATTTGGAACCCGGTCTTTTTTGTCGCATGCATGGTCATTTTTGTCGCTGTCGCAAGAAAATGTTTCTGTCGCACGTCAAAAAAAATCTTCTGAAAAAAACAGAAACGGGGCTCCTTAAAGGGACAAAGAACGATTTCACAAAAAAAAAGGTGGAGGGATGAAACGACATCGTCATCGGACCACTGTCAAAACTGCCCAAAAGTTTTCGACATGAACTTTTTTATCGTCAGCGTTGTCGCACGCCTTTGAAAGATACACTATCCCCCCATCGACTATTTTTCGACCGCCCGATCGAATCGTCGACCGAACGATCGGGCAGTCTTCTGACAGATTCTTGAAGAAGGGCATCTTCAAGTTGTTGCAGCGATCTTGAATACAATACAATCCTACATCAACTAATTTTCGACCGACCGATATAATCGTTGACCGAACGATCGGACCGTTCGATTTCGCTTGCTAAAGGATTCGTTCCGAAGACAAGATCTTCAAGATGTCGCAGCGATCTTGAATACAATACAATCCTACATCGACTAATTTTCGACCGATCGATCGAATCGTCGACCGAACAATCGGACCGTCCGAGTTCGCGTGCTAATGAATTCGTTCCGAAGACAAGATTTTCAAGCTGTCGCAGGGATCTTGAATACAATACAATCCTACATCGACTAATTTTCAATCGACCGATCAGACCGTCGTCAAAACATCGGACCGTCCGATTTCGCGTGCTAATGGATTGTGTCGCTAAAGATGGATCCGAACGCGAGCGCGAGCGCGAGCGCGATAATGTCATCGTGTCAGGTCATTGGCTCAAAGCGTGACATCGAGACAGTTCTAACCACAGAATCATTGTCGACAATCGGCTTCATGGATTCGACGCATCAAATATTCCTTAGCTCGGCCGCCAGTTCATTTTTTCATCAGGCACATGCAACAACCCGTGAAACGGTGTTCTGCTTGTTAGTTTGTATTATTGTAAATTCCTTGTCCGTGAACGCATGTTTTCAAAACTTCGTTGCTTTGTTTTCACAGTATTGCAGTATGTTTTGGTTTCGGCTCTTCGCTTCAGAATGATCGGACCCCATCGGGTAATGTGACCCGCGGTTTGGGTTCGCGCGATTCTCGGATTCCTGCTAACTAGCGTGCAAAACGGTCCTGCGACGCCAGCGACCTCTTTGTAACTTGGCTGTCGCAGTTTAGTCTGTTCATCATTTCGGATTGTGGATGCGCAGCTCTGTTTCTTGTGATCGTGTTGGCATAGCTGTTTTATGGTTTGATTGTCATAAGAGTGCTTGGAGTCCGTCGGGTATTTTACCCGTCGGGTTGGGTTCGATTCCCAACATTTCTGCTAACTCGCGTTCTGTCATTTTGCAGCATGCTTTCCTTCACCTTCTTAGTTTGGTGCGCCCTTTTATCGCTGCATTGTGCGCCCATATTTATGCTTGCGCGAATACGTTTTGTTATATGTTTTTACTGACTCTGTATATTTTGTGCGTGTAGGGATTGTCGTGTTTATGCGCCCGGAGATGTAAAGTAGCCGAGTCCAACGGAGTAGTGGCGGCTTTAGGATTTGTGCTGTGTAGTTTTAGGTGTTTGTTTATAGATACACCTTGCATTTTGTAACAGTGCAATAACAATTGTAAGACTAGGTAAGAAAAGTGATATGATATTTACTTCCAAGTCGTGTCATCGTAATAATACACTGTCCGCGATACTGCGTGTTTGCTCATGATGCTGCGTGTTTGCATGCTTGTACTATGTTATTTGTAGAAACAGTAGACACACCCGCTACCCGGCTGTTATTTCAAATTGTCTTTCACTCGTGTATTTCGAAATAATTCCTATTCTAAAATTCTAATAAATTTCTGATAAGTTTTTGCGACAAAATACCCCCTAGAAATATATTTTGTCGCAGCTGCGACAAAACATACCTGCAGCTACATTGTTGTCGTAGCTGCGACAAAATAGTCTGCGACAAAAATAACCAACCATGCGACAAAAAAGATCCGCTACCGATGAATTTGGGGGTGACTTTTGGATGCTGGGGGTGTGTTTAGGGATGGTAGGGTTGCATTCGTGGATATCGGGGGATGCATTTGGGGATGGCACCGCCGCCGCCCACGCGCGGTGCTCTTCGGTACTAATAGTGCCGAGCGGTGGTGCGTGGCAACCCCCAACCCCCACATTAACACAGTTACCCTACGAATGCACCCACACCCCACCACATCCCCAAACGCAGCCCCATCCGATTCACCTACCACCACAACCTCAAATTCACTCTCACCATCTCCAAATGCTCCAAACTCCTCCCCCCCATTATGCAACCCCTAACATCCTCCTCAGAACACATGTCATACGCGTTCCACACACCTCATAAACTGTGTAAGCATAAAAGGTATTGACAGGATATGAAAATAGGTGTAAGCGATAGCAGCAAACAGATTCCGACTCGTTATAAAGCAACGTGCCGTGAGGGCACCCCGCGGAGCGGTGAACGTTTTCTCGTGTGAAGTTAAAGTTGCACTACGACGTATCAGGAAAGCCACACGAAGATCACGAATAGTTTGTGGCAACACTTTTATTTCTCATGGTGTAAATGCATATTGGCGTATACAATGTGACGACTTCCACAATTCAGATATGATGAAAGTGATAATGGTCCTTTTGCAACATCTTTACTATGCAGAAAGGCAGCTATTTGATGTTTTGGTCCATTTAAAAATGCAGTGTGAACTCGGAAAATAGGCATATGCTGGCGTTAGCGTGTGTGGAAATGGCGATTCATGAGCACACACAAATATCGAGAATAGAAATATCGTGAAAACCGGTAGTTTTCGCAGTTTTTGGGCCCCGATGAACCCATGGGTGGCGCAAAAGTGCTTGCAAATGTCGAGGAAATTATTTACAACATGTAGGTAGCCTCTGATTTGTAGGTAGCCTCTGATGTGTGTCGCATCGTTTTCTTTCTTTCACAAAGGGAAGAATATTCATGTCGCAAAGATCCTACAGAAATTTCTGAAAATTGCTGTCCCCGGGGCCGTGTTCCCCTTATATGAAATTTGATACAGTTCGCTTTTTTCAGAAAACTTCCTCCACGCACACGTCCATCCTACCCCCTGTATGTCGACCGTTCGACCGTGACCGTTTCGCTCATCGACCGTACGATTCCCCCACCTTTGACAGATTGCCATGCAAACTTCCAGCCTATCACACTATGATGTGGCGACTACTCAGTTATATTCGGCACCCTACCACGTCGTTCAGCATTAACCAATGTAAACAGCCATATAAGTTTTTAGCCAATAAATTTCCCGCGATGCAAGGAATTAAAAAATGATATCACCTCTCTAAAAGATCTGGGTAAATTGTACATTCGATATTTTCATCCATTCACATATCCGTAGTATGATGACGTGTCTGCCCTCGCTTATTCGAACCCACGTGCCACGTCACATCTGCGGTCATATACATGCGAACAAACCAGGATGTGTTCCCACTTCGTCGCTCTTTCCCGCCCATTCTCAAGCCGTGGGCAGTGTCCCGTGCCGAATAAAGTTACTGACCAGCGGCGAGTGTGTTTGGTATACTGCCGTATGTCGAACACAATAAAAGTTTGCACATCAATTCTAAAATGTCTTGGGAGCATTTGCACGCGCATCAAGTTCCGTTCGGGTTTTGGGAGTCTGGACGCGGCGCGTTGGACGGGACGATTGATCACGCGTCGAGTGAGCAGCTCGGCGCATGCCCAGCAGGGAAGCATGCTGCAGAGCATGACCATGTCACGCACATTGCATATGCGGATTAAGCACACGCTGTTCATCTCACAGTGAACGCACAGTACATGATCGCGAGATGAATACCAATATATGCCGATATGCATGTCGATTGCAAGTATACAATATTGACAGGGTTTGAACTTTATGGTGTATACATGTTACGGTATAAGCAAGCCGCTGGTATATACCAGCCGAATTTGGTACAGGCCGGCCTGTACCAGTGCAATTTCGGTACAGGCGGCCGGCCTGTATCAGTACAGATATCGGTACAGGCCGGCCTGTATCAGTACAGATATCGGTACAGGCCGGCCTGTACCGATGCTGGCTCATACCGTAACATATATATATAGCCAATATATATTATATACATACATATATAGTGGCAGCGCATCAAAACCATCGTACATCCAATGTCGCATCTGAGTTATCAAAGGCGTTTGCACTCCATATTGGGCGCGCCGACGATCATCCTTGTGCCTCCAATATTCATTCTGGCGCCTCCAGCGTTCATCCTTGCGCCTCCAGCGTTTTTGCGTACGCATCCAGAGCTCGTGGGTAGATCTCCAGAGTTGTTGCGTGCCCTCCAGAATTTGCGCGCGGTCCTCCTCGTACCGCATGCACGAGCATGTGATTGCTGCGCACCCCGAAGTGCAGCTCACACCGCGAGGATGGACGTTTGTACGCGGATTTTCATGAGCATCAGCAGCAGACATATCCCCAGTTGCATCATAATGTGCAAGGCCACTCGGTTGGCGATCAGTTTGCGCGCTTGTTGGGAAAAGCCCTAGACGATGGAAGCGCTGCTCTTGCGTGCTCGCGCGTTTATGAATAGCGACACCGTTGTGCGTGGAAGCATCATATAATAGCGTATCCGTTCCGTCTCGCGTAGCCTACCACCTCGTGGGGCGTCGTCCTTGGCGGTAAGTATTCCGGATTGCTGGCTTCGATATATAACTCCCAATATTAGTCGCTCGGATATCCATGCTCACATCGATTTTGGCCGCAACTACTACAGTGCCTCTTCACCACAATGCGAGTGCGGGATTTAGGGTACGAATGCCACATATCTCTACAACTGGAAGCTCGCCTTTTTAAAGCGACACTTACAATGATTCCGCCATTTCGCTAGATATGAGATCGCGACTGAACGTTGACCGCTTTTATGACAACCCCAACTGGGCAAATCGGCTCTCGCGTTCATTTATGCACCGCATTTGACGCCTCTCCTTGAGGAATGCGCGTTCAATAATAATTTATTGCACTCGACAGATAACGTATACCTCGTGGATGACGAAACTCCTGAATTTTGATTCGAAGAATTCGTTTCCTGTGATTTACACAGTCTGACGCCACTCGTGTATAATGATTCAAAAAAGACTTGTCGCAAATATTATGTTCCTTTTATACGCCTGTTTCAGGTTGTGTCCCATATTCTGGAGTGGCACGATTCGTGTAAATATATAAGAATTCGACACACTCGAAAAACCCGGATGCCGACACCTTGACGGACTATGGCTTAAGCGCTTTGGATCGCGACCGATACCTAGCGCGTGTCCTGACGCGTTAACGGCATATACCTTAAGCGCTTTGGATCTGACCGAGATCCAGCACGTGTCCAGGATCGCGGCGCACCATTTCCGCTTTGAATCGCGCCAATCGTCCGATCAGCGCTCGGATGTCGCTCTCATTATCATTATCACCATCGCTGGAATATGGCGGCAGCCCTCCCGGAGTAGCCGGTGTAGGCCCTGGCAGACTCCCCTCCTAGATCTGTAGTAGCGCAGGGTGAGTATCACATGATGTGTCACATGTCACCGGTCACCGTTCGGGTTTAGTTTCGAGGTTCCTTAATGTCCACTACCCGGTGGTACATGGGGATGTACCCAGGAGGGTCTGGGTACATAGCGATGTACCCAAGCTGCGCGATGTGTTTCAATGACTAAATTCATTACTGTGTCATTAATACATGAAAATATATTATCTTAAGACCCTCCCCAGGGTGCCAATATATCGCAGGGCTAATTTTGACTCGATAGCATATCCACTCGTGACGTTCCGAACTCGGCAAACTCAACATTTCATAGGGGCAATGTACGAGATACCGGCTGCTTTAACCGACATTTTGAGGATCAAGGCGACCTCGGATGAAAATTTTGATAAGACACTACGGAAAGAGCAGGTCGAGAACTTGACAACATGGGTCCTCAAATTTTCAAAGGGCCGTCGAGGAGGCAGGTAGTATAAGCAAAATTCCAGTCATTGCGGTATAATCGGCCCTTTTTCGGTAAATTCTAAGAACACATCGAACGACATGACGTTTGAAGCTGAAACTTTTGGCTGAAACGCCCACCCAATGAATGACACTTGCTTTTTAGGGTACTA
>LGRX02018588.1:37581-47865 GCA_001247695.2 Cymbomonas tetramitiformis | reverse complement strand
AGTGCGAGCACGCGCCACAGTCAGCTCCGAGTGCGAGCACGCGCCACAGTCAGCTCCGAGTGCGAGCACGCGCCACAGTCAGCTCGGAGTGAGTGCACGCGCCACAGTCAGCTCCGAGTGCGAACACGCGCCACAGTCAGCTCCGAGTTGCGAGCACGCGCAGTCAGCTCCGGGTTGCGAGCACGCGCCACAGTCAGTCCTATATGCAAGAGGATCAGATTTGGCATGGAGAGTATGCACCAATAGCTCAAATATGATTACATGGAAGGAGCATAACGTGCACTAAATATGGCAAGCTTACACGCACCTCTTGAAAGGCGATAGTTTTGGACTTGGTGGTGATGATCTCCATCCTTGCCTTATCACACTTCGAGGTTGCCAGCTCGTTTCGCAGGTTCTCCATGGTATTTTGCAACCGTCTCGTTAATTTGGCTTGCTCCTTCTTCTCTTCTTCAAGTTGCTTCACCTTACTGTCCAAGGTAGCAACCCGCTCAAGCTTCTTCTCGATGTTCTGGAGGAAGTAAGCCCCATGAGTGCTCCTTAAAGTTGCAATGTCCCTAGCTTCATTCCGGCCTTTTCCTTCGTGGATGGACGCACGTCTCCTAGCGTCCTTCTCCTTCTCCTTTTTATCACTCACGGAATCTTGCAAGCGTTTGATACGCTCTTCTGCACGCTTCAATGCTACAAAGGGACCGTGTTTTCGTTGGCTAAGGCCCTCAAATCTATTGTGAATGGCGTCCACTAGTTCAATCTTTGCGGACTCAAGCTCAACTACACGTTCACTAATTCTTTGCTGAGCCTCCTCTAGTTGAATGGAGAAGGCGACCGCCGCGACTGCCAGTTGTGAGGCCTCTTCCTCAGCAACGAGACGTTCATTTTCACTGACTACAAGCTCTGCCATTAGATGCGAAGCCTGTCTTGTGTATCCACTCTCAGGAACAGAAGTTGGACCTCTCGATGACTTCAAGCTCCGCTCATATGCTTGAACCTGCCTGACGGAGCCGCAGTGTTGATAAATCCAGAAACAGACTCGCCATTCTCCTTCTAGGTCTTGCGCACAAGGCTCGATCTCCATAGGGTGAATGAGAACATATTTCGTTCCAAATAGTATACAAAATCCCGCTGACGAAATCCATGGTTCAGGACTCTCCGGACCGAGAGTAGCTTTCAGGATGGAACGAGCTTCCTCGACACTAATATGCTTAGCCCTGTAGGAGTGTCTTTTTAGAACTTCGTGGGGAGTCGTGCACCCACGACACTTTGAAAGATACATACTGTCGTGTTGTGTGAGCGATCGTAAGCTCCAACGTGTTTATGGCCTGCAAAACAAGCGCACCGAGCTGAGTGAGTTTTGATCATATGGCAAGATGTCGCAAACGGTGCAATACTAATCGTGGTTTCAAAAGGCAGGTGGCATGCAAGTGATTAAACAACTAAGGCAGCGATAACCGAGAACTCCAGCAAACCCTCCTCTTGCTCTAACGCTTGTTAGTCGTTGTGAAAGCAGGCATCCTCAGACCCTCCAACGAGCTCGCACGTCGCACGATAAACAATGTTTTCGGGACCAACTTACATTGAGGAATGCCGCTTATCCTCCTCCTTCACTAACGTTTGACAGTAGTGAAAACAAGTCGCACTGTGCCACTCCACTGGAGCACCGCCTGGAATTTACCCAACACGAAATAAATAGCAGCAGTTAAACACGATCCCACAACTGCTTTCAACTTCTGAATCACATAACTATGAAGGCATCATTCAACTCAGCACTACTATCTATTAGGTGTATCGAAATATATTCTATCTTTCTCGTGTGTTTGAAGCCACTACGTCTCATTTTCGAGTTGCGCGACTTGAAGATATGGTACAAGCAGAACGCGAGCAAGATGCGCGAAAACCCCTTAGGATGGCCGGTTTTAGAAGAATGTAAGATAACTTTAAGCCAAAACATACCTAAGACATCAATTATCCGCGCGCAATCAAGCGCAATCAAAAAGATAAGGGAGCTTAATTTTTCAGGTGCACGGAGGACTTCGTCAAAATGTCACCTGATTAAATGAGCAAAAGATGTTCTAAATATTGAGATAAAACTTGCGCCGTCACCCCAGTTCCCTAGCCATCGGCATAATATAGCGGTTCTAAATGAGATACGTCATGAAAATCTTAGGATATATCTCCCGTTACTGTCCATATCCCGCAAAAAAACACTGCCTCATCGTCAACGTTCTCTTTTCTCGGTATGTGTTTTTCTTGAGCGCAAGGTTTTCAGGCCTAAATCTGATGTTCGATATCGCGAACTTCATCGCGTTCGATCAGAAAACCAGACCAACGGAATGTATACACTGTACAGCCGAGAGTTGTCTCGTGAGTGTTGAGTCGAGTTTCAAGTTGAGGTTTCTCATTCTGGCCACAGCAAAAGTGAAGAGCTCTCGTCTGAGCTGCATCTGGGCGTCGTCACCGTCACGCTTCAGCCCTGAAATTCTGACATTCGAACCGCTGTTGCCTTCTCCTTATAACATGCCCTGCACCGATACTAAATCCAGGTGACCACATTTCGGGAAACGTCACGGAATATCTGATAGCACACAGCGTTGAAAGGGCGAAGAGCCACTTTTAGGTCCGACTTTATTTGGCCTTTCCAGCAGCGACTATGACTTCTAAGGTATGTGCAGCGTTGTTTTGCTCTCTTTCTCTCTAATGCTCTTCCCACAATTTCCACTCTGCGCTGAGTGTATAATTTTCCAGGCGGACGACAGTCCCATCGTCTTTGAGGAGGTCGGTGAGCTGAGCATGGGCCAGTTCAGGTTCGCGTCGCCCAGTCTCTCTTGATGTCACTGGTAACACTCTTCTTTGACGTAACATACTGAAACTTGATTTAATTTGTTGTATCTGTATCCAGCGAGGCGGGCGTCTCCACTCATCTTGTGGACACTAACGACACACAGGGCATCGCCGTCTTGGGGAGCGATGGGGGTATTCTTCTGTTCCTTACGTCATCAACTCTAAGTCTGACGATTGTTCTCAGTTTTTTGTTTCTGCCTGGAAACTGGCGCATCATTTTGCGAGATCCTATTACGAGCCCTGATGTGTCCTGGCGCTCCGCACACTTCAGGATTCACATTGTGGCAAATGCAATCCCTGTTTCAAGTTGCTATGGAAACGAAGGAAGTGCTCCAGAGGACCGGGCAGCCAAGATCGACGACCAGTGGGAGTGAGGCCAGCAGTACTGCACAAGACGAAGTGCTCCAGAGGACCGGGCAGCCAAGATCGACGACCAGCGGGAGTGAGGCCAGTAGTACTGCACAAGACGAAAGGTGAACGTTCAAGCTCTAGCGTCTTGCTCAGAAAGAATTGATAAGTGCAGCCCACGGGTAGGCTCAAACGCTGAATCTTGGGCGATGTGGAGCAGGGATCGGCCGCAAAGTTTAGAGTGCTCCGCAGTGTCCGTTAAGATCGAGGTACATACATTATCCCGATCTCTTTACCTTGCCACAACCTTCCCGTCACAGCTTCGCCGCAAGAGCTCCGCGAGCACTAGACACGCGCTTGTGGTGATGCTCGAGTCCTGTCTCTGCGCAGCGGCCAACGTGATGGCTCGAAATACGTTCTGTGGTTGCAACGATTGATTAATTGACGTGCCCCCCCTACCATTTTCAGTCCGCTCCGGAGACAGATGTCGGCAGCTGTGCGCCGTGGAGAGTTACCCTGACCGAGTTTCGCATCCTCGTTCGACCCGTTGGATCGACCCGTTGGATCTCCAACAAGGAGATTGAAGCTGAGAAAGACAGCGTGACTACGCGCTTCGCAGGGAGTTCACTTTCTGGCGTTCTCGATGGATGGCTCTTTGCTGGCCGCGTGTACGCACGAATCACTCCACCTTTATGACGTCCACGATCTTCTCCACGGCGCTGGTGCCGCCAGCCAGCCGGTGGAGTGCCGGGTGGTGGAGCCCGGAGAGCACGTGGCGCAGCTGAGGTGGTCCTCGCAGCAGCTGCAACTGCTCGTTGTGACCACCCGCGGGCACCTCTTCAGCTTGCACCCGCCGAGCGCTCCTGGGCTGCACTCTCTGGCGAAACCGGCCCCGCTCGCCGGCGGGGTTCACGCGGTGGACTGGAATCCCTGCGGCTCGCTTTTCGTCTTTGCCAGCGAAACTCAACTTCGCGTGCGTCGTGCCGAAGAGCCCTCTCTCGACGCATGCGCCCTTCCCCTCCCGGACCCTGAGGCCGCGGTCTGCTCGATCTCATGGGCACTCCCCAGCTGCCTAATACTGGGCGTGGAGACGGCCGCCGGACGGCAGATGTCCTCCGGGGCCGTGGTGGCGCCTGATTCGGAGCACTACTTGCTGGAGGTGACGTGGCAGCGGCACGAGGAGCTCGCGGTGAGGGGCCTCGCCGCGTTGCACTTGAGGAGTCTCGGCGCTCGCTGCTGCACTCGTGTGCATGCCGTTCCACTGCTACATGCATGCAATCTGCTGAGAGATCCGCCTAAGGAGCGCTCCCTCAACTTCAGAACGAGGCTTGACAGTGCCGCTATCGGGCGCTCAACTTGCGAGCGGCCTATCACGGCGCCGTGGAGCCTCGGCTGCTCCCGACTTCTGGAGGGGCTGTACGGGCCGCGACTGCTTTGTGCGCGCGGCGGAGCCCGCTGTGTGCCTCCGGGGAGCTGCGCCGGGGTTCGCAGCCCGGCGCCGGGGTCGCAGCCCGGCGCGGGGGCACCTCTGCCCGCGCTGCTCGTGTAGGTCCTGTGGCGTTGAGCTGCACGAGCTGGAGGGGTGGGAGAAGGTTCTGTGGTATCGAGCTGCAGCAGGCTGGGGGCTGTGGCGTTGAGCTGCACGAGCTGGGGGTGGGAGGAGAAGGTTCTGTGGTATCAGCGGCTGCTTGAGCTGGGGGGCTGTGGCGTTGAGCTGCACGAGCTGGGGGGGTGGGAGAAGGTTCTGTGGTATCGAGCTGCTTGAGCTGGGAGGGGGGGAGACGTCAACGAGGGTCCTGTGGCATCGAGCCGCACAAAAACTGGCTGCTCTGATAGCACGTTTCTCTGGCGCGCACAGGTTGACGAATCCACGTTGAAAATATGTGAAGTGGCCGGTTCCCGCTGCCCGCACCCTCGCCCAGGCGCCCTCGGGCAGCCCTTCCAGTGCGCCGCTATCAACCTGGGCTGGTGCAGCCTTGTGTACTTCGCCAGTACTACGGCGCATGTCACTGTATATCAGCTGATGGACAAGGAGTGTGAGGCGGGCTCCCCGGAAGCCGCCGCGGCGCCCGGTGCGCTCGTGGTGGACCTGCCCCTGCTGTCGCCAATCCTGGCGGAGACACGAGTGTTGGGGCTCGCCGTCAGCTGCCCCTCTGCCACCGTGAGGGCCTCCGTCTCCTTGGCCAGGTGCGCCAGGCCCACAGCTGCGCAACCCCTGGCCCCTCTCCTCCCCTCGAGAACCTGCTGCCAGCCTTCCATCTGGCTTCATCGCCGATTTGGCCCTGAAAGCTGGGTAGCATTCAGCAGGGGGCCTCCACTCTGCTCGGGGGCGCTGCGCGGATCTCGGGCATGGCAGGGCTCGGGTCCGGGGCTGTGGATCTCGGGCAGCAGTGCCAGAAAGAGTGAGACGGGCTGGCAGAGACGACGGGATTTCCGTCTTCTATGAGGGGCCAGCAGAGGCCAATGGCACGGCTTGACGAAGAAGGGTTTCCACAGAAGGGGGACCGCTAGCTGAGAAATAACTGGGCACTCCTTATTTAGCTGAGGCCGCTCGAGCGGGATGGAGCAGAAACAGACCCCAGGGCCAGGATGCCTGATGCATTTATCTTGAATTAGTGGCACGAAACGACCGATGGCGGCGTTGTCTGTAAGTCTGAAAGGACCGCCATTTGCTCATCCTGTTTGTTCTCACGCCGCCGGGCCTCCTAAGTACAGCAGCTCTCAGTGGTCTCATCAGTACAGCAGCTCTCAGTGGTCTCATCAGTACAGCAAACTCGAGCTGAAATCTATCTCAGTACAGCATTCTCAGTGGTCTCATCAGTACAGCAACTCGGAGTGGTCTCAGTACAAACAGCTCTCAGTGGTCTCATCAATACAGCAACTCTCAGTGGTCTCATCAGTACAACCTTTCAGGGTGGTCTCATCAGTACAGCAACTACGGGTGGCCTCATCCAGTACAGCAACTCGCAGTGGTCTCATCCGTACAGCAACTCTCAGTGGTCTCATCCGTACAGCAACTCGCAGTGGCCTCATCAGTACAGCAGCTCGCAGTGGCCTCATTCATTTCGAACCAACACTGCGTCTTCTCTGCAGTTGTTGTCACCCTCGAATAGAAGTGCCAGTGGGACCAGTGCGTGCAGAATTCCGTGGCAGTGTTTTGGTTGCAGAAAAGATGGCAGCTCCCATTTGTATTCCTCCCCTGCCATGGGACCTGAGAGCACGCAAGGCCCGGCTGCGCGCTGACTTGCCAACCGCTGAGTGCTGGGGGTCTTCAGTGTGGTTGGATGAGAGAGGCTGTGGGAGACCAGCGCAGCTTCAGGCGGCCAGCGGAATCTGTGCCGGCGGCAGCTGCTTGCTGTGCCACAGCGAGGAGGAGGCTAGGCATGTGTCGCCATCTGCGCCTGCCCATCACGCAGGCGGAGTGCCGGGGGATCACAGTACGCGTGCGCAATCCAACCAGCAGGCACCAGCTGGCGGCCAATATGAGACAGCTGCCAGAGAGCACGGCGGAGGGAGAGGCTCCCGGCGGCGCGGAGAGGTGCGAGCCAGATGAGAACTCGGGGGGGCGCGCCCGACCACGCTCACTCTCTCGCCTGCAGGAGCGCGGGGAGGAGCTGCAGGCGCGCATCTCTCGCATCGCCGGCGCCCTCACCCGAGTAAGCCAGGAGGAGGATGCCACGAGGGCGCAGGCAGCCGCCTTGCTGACGGAGCTGCAGGACTTGCTGCACAGTGTGGCGGCGATCGAGATTGAACTTGAAGGCGGCGGGGAGACGTGCGGGGAGAAGGAGGGAGAGGCTCGAGAGGCGAGCGGGGAGCATTCCGGGGCGCGGCTGGAGGACCTGTGCGGCCGCATTGCGCGCGCGCGCGCCCAGTCCAGGAGCCTGAGCAGCGCGATGGAGCAGTGGGTGGACCTCGGCGAGGCCGGCGAGCCCGCAGAGCAGCGCCGCCACGTGGCGCAGGAGCTCAGAGACGTCGCGGGCCGCATCGAAGTGGCGGCTGCGGAGCTGGCAAAGCGCAGGGGCCAGAAGTCTGGCGACAGAGCACATGAGGAATCGGAGGCGCTGCCGCAAGAATTACAAGAGCTCCCAGCGCTCGATGAGAGGGGGGGCGCAGATGATGCAAGCCCAGCTGCGTCAACATGCAGCGACCAGGTATCGGCAGGGAGCAGCAGCCCGGCACCGGTGGCGAGCGGGTGGGGGGCGGACTTCATGGCGCAGAATGCGGCGGAGGGGCAGGCGGCCGCGGAGGCGATCAAGGAGGAGATCAAGACCGGGGGAGGCGGCACCCCGGGGAGCAGTGGCTTGTCGTTTGGAGGGGGCCCAGCGCTGCCACAGTTTGCTCCTCCCGTTGCGGCGGGTGCGGGTGCGGAGAGCCCGGTGGCGTCCGCAAGCAGCAGCCCGGCACCGGTGGTGAGCGGGTGGGGGGCGGACTTCATGGCGCAGAATGCGGCGGAGGGGCAGGCGGCCGCGGAGGCGATCAAGGAGGAGATCAAGACCGGGGGAGGCGGCACCCCGGCGAGCAGTGGCTTGTCGTTTGGAGGGGGCCCAGCGCTGCCAGCGTTTGCTCCTCCCGTTACGGCGGGTGTGGGTGCGGAGAGCCCGGTGGCGTCCGCAAGCAGCAGCCCGGCACCGGTGGTGAGCGGGTGGGGGGCGGACTTCATGGCGCAGAATGCGGCGGAGGGGCAGGCGGCCGCGGAGGCGATCAAGGAGGAGATCAAGACCGGGGGAGGCGGCACCCCGGCGAGCAGTGGCGTGTCGTTTGGAGGTGGGCCGGCGCTGGCTTCATTTGCTCCTCCCGGTGCGGCGGGTGCCGGCGCGGAGAGCCCGGTGGCGTCCGCAAGCAGCAGCCCGGCACCGGTGGTGAGCGGGTGGGGGGCGGACTTCATGGCGCAGAATGCGGCGGAGGGGCAGGCGGCCGCGGAGGCGATCAAGGAGGAGATCAAGACCGGGGGAGGCGGCACCCCGGGGAGCAGTGGCTTGTCGTTTGGAGGGGGCCCAGCGCTGCCACCGTTTGCTCCTCCCGTTGCGGCGGGTGCGGGTGCGGAGAGCCCGGTGGCGTCCGCAAGCAGCAGCCCGGCACCGGTGGTGAGCGGGTGGGGGGCGGACTTCATGGCGCAGAATGCGGCGGAGGGGCAGGCGGCCGCGGAGGCGATCAAGGAGGAGATCAAGACCGGGGGAGGCGGGACCCCGGCGAGCAGTGGCTTGTCGTTTGGAGGGGGCCCAGCGCTGGCACCGTTTGCTCCTCCCGTTGCGGCGGGTGCGGGTGCGGAGAGCCCGGTGGCGTCCGCAAGCAGCAGCCCGGCACCGGTGGTGAGCGGGTGGGGGGCGGACTTCATGGCGCAGAATGCGGCGGAGGGGCAGGCGGCCGCGGAGGCGATCAAGGAGGAGATCAAGACCGGGGGAGGCGGCACCCCGGGGAGCAGTGGCTTGTCGTTTGGAGGGGGCCCAGCGCTGCCACAGTTTGCTCCTCCCGTTGCGGCGGGTGCGGGTGCGGAGAGCCCGGTGGCGTCCGCAAGCAGCAGCCCGGCACCGGTGGTGAGCGGGTGGGGGGCGGACTTCATGGCGCAGAATGCGGCGGAGGGGCAGGCGGCCGCGGAGGCGATCAAGGAGGAGATCAAGACCGGGGGAGGCGGCACCCCGGCGAGCAGTGGCTTGTCGTTTGGAGGGGGCCCAGCGCTGGCACCGTTTGCTCCTCCCGTTGCGGCGGGTGCGGGTGCGGAGAGCCCGGTGGCGTCCGCAAGCAGCAGCCCGGCACCGGTGGCGAGCGGGTGGGGGGCGGACTTCATGGCGCAGAATGCGGCGGCGGGGCAGGCGGCCGCGGAGGCGATCAAGGAGGAGATCAAGACCGGGGGAGGCGGGACCCCGGCGAGCAGTGGCGTATCGTTTGGTGGTGGATTTGGCAGTGCCTTTGGAGTTGCAAGCAGTGCGAGCGGAGGTTTTTGCGGTGTGTTCGGAGCTGGAAGCACTGCGAGCGGAGGCTTCGGTGGCGGGTTTGGATTTGCAAGCAGTTCAAGTGGAATCTTCGGTAGCGGTTTCGGAGCTTCAAGCAGTGGAAGTGGAGGGTTCGGCGGTGGGTTCGGAGCTGCAAGCAGCACAAGCGGAGGCTTTGGCGGTGGTTTCGGAGCTGCAGAGCAGTGCGAGCGGAGAGGCACAGCGGTGGTTTCGGAGCTGGAACGGGTGCGAGCGGAGGCTTTGGCGGTGGTTCGAGTTGGAAGTTCCACTGCAGGCATTGGCGGCGGTTTCAGGCTACAAGCAGCAAGCGGAGAGCTTTAGCAGTAGCTTCAGCAGTGGGTTTAGAGCTGCAAGCAGTGCGGCGGAGAGCTTACGACGGCGGTTTCGGAGCTGCAAAGCGTTAACGGAAGAGCCGGCAGTAGCCTCGCGGTAAGGTTTGGAGCTGGAAGCAGTGCGAGTGGAAACTTGATGGGTTTGGCGGTGGGTTTGGAGCTGCAAGCAGTGCAAGCGGAGGCTTTGGCGGTGGGTTTGGCGGTGGGTTTGGAGCTGCAAGCAGTGCGAGCGGAGGCTTTGGGGCTGGAAGCATTACGTTGCTCAATGCGGCAACCTCTGCCGGTTCCGGAGCGTCGACCTCTGGCAGTGCTGCTCCACCTCAATCTCCTGGTAACTTTCGCGATATGCGCACGGCCAGAGCACATGATGATGATGACGAAACCGATGATGATTCCAACGATGAGAGCGATAATTCTGATGACGATGGTAACAGCAGCAAGCTTGGGGTTGCGGACAGTTCAGCCTTAGGGCTGAGTTTGTCCGCGTGTTCCCCGCGTGCGAGTGCGCCCGCTTTTGAGGTGCCATTCTTTCATTCCTCGTGTCATACTCCTTCTCAGTCTTTGGCGCTGCCATGTCCGCCTGCTGGCCTGTATGGCATCGCGTACACTCACATGGGTCCTCCCACTCGCAGCAACTAGCAGCGCTCTCTGCTGCTGCTCATCGCCCGCCCTTCGAACTGCCCTGAAGTGCGCCTGCCACACGCTCGCCTTGGAGTCGACGTCGATGTGCAGAAGCGAGGCACTCGAGATATAGGAGGAGCTTCAGAGGGCAAAGGGCGCTCGTGTTGACGGGGTGATCGGGGGCGCTCGTGTTG
>LGRX02018588.1:0-37488 GCA_001247695.2 Cymbomonas tetramitiformis | reverse complement strand
TGCGAGCGGAGGCTTTGCTGGCGGTGGGCTCGGAGCTGGAAGCAGTGCTGGTGGAGGTTCGGGCAACAGCTCCGCTGCAGATCACTGCACTTTTTTCGAATCCCTCAGTTCTGAGTACCGTCTACTCCGGCGGCAACGTGGCAGCGCTTCTGCGAGTCAGGCAGATCCCTCAGGCACGTCAGCGAGCCTTGCCGCTCTGACGGCGCTCCTCGAGCACACGGTGCAGCTGCGCCACACAAACCTCGAACCCGCCCAGCAGGCTGTCCGCTGGCCGCAGGAGGTTGCGGGTGAGGCGCGCGCGTCTTACCTCGGCCGCCAGAAGGCGGTGCGCGCGGCCCTTGCGGAGGACCCTGCCCTCGGCAGGACCGGCAGTAACGGCTCCGACAACAACGTCATCATGGATGACGGTCCATTGTGGAACGCGATCGCGCTGCGGGACCACGGCCGTGTGAAGTATGTGGAATTTCTCGGAGAGTGCCTGCAGCGTTACGAGGGCGCGCCCGCCGTCAACTGGGCTGGCGCCCTGGAGGAGAATACCGGCACCCAGAGCGATGCTTTGGCGGGAGGAGATGGCGGCTACGGTGCGTGTGGCGGCCGCGTCTCCATGCGCCTCGCAGAGTGCAGGATGAGCGGCCACGTGGCGGTGCAGCTTACAGAGTGCAGGATGAGCGGCCACGTGGCGGTGCAGCTCACAGAGTGCAGGATGAGCGGCCACGTGGCGGTGCAGCTCACAGAGTGCAGGATGAGCAGCCACGTGGCGGTGCAGCTTACAGAGATGCCGCTCAAGCCTGCCGGCCGACAGCGGTTGAGGGAGTGGCTGCAATTGCTGGGGCGCACTGCAGAGGCCTTGGAGGCTGCGCTGCAGTCGCCGGCGCATCCCGCTGCAGTGCTCCCGGAGGGCGCGCAAGAGCCCGGCGGGGAGGCGGTGGCCAGGCCTCGGTACCCCTGGGCCAACGAGGCGGGAACACAGTCCAACGAGGTGGAAACACGGTCGGCGGCGGAGAAAGAGGCGGGCGAAGGCACCGCAGAGAGCGCTGGGATGTGCCCTCCGCCCGCGTCGGTGGCGGAGGAAGTGAGGAGCGCTTTGCAGATGGTGGCGGAATGGAGACGGCGCCTCGAGAACGCAGAGGCTTGCACGGACCGCGGGGCGTGCGATATGCGGCGGGCGCTGATTGGGCTCGGCAACTTGTTCACGGAGGAGGAAACGGAGTCCCCCGGCGAAATGGTGAAGCGCCCGGCCGAGACCGCCGCGGCGCTGCAAGCAGCAATCGCCGAGGAGCAGCGGATCCGCGGCGCGACGGAGCCATGGGCCACAGCCCTCCAGCAGGCGGGGCCGAAGCTTGCAGGCGTGCTGCGGGGAGAAGAGAAGAAGACGCGGCGCGTGCTGGCCGAGCTCGAGGAGTTGGAGCAGGAGCGCAGAGCCCTGCAGGAGGCGGTCCGCCTGGGAGGCGACTCGGGCGAGCTGCGGAAATCTGAAAAAAACTTGCTGGACGCTAAGGTCCTCCCTCGAATCCCCCCTTCCCCTCTCGCCCCATTCTTTCATCTTCCTTTGCAAGTAATGCTTCGGCTGAGATCGTGCGGCACCCTTGTAACACCCTTGTATGCTGCGCGAACTTCCTTCCCCACCCGTGCGTGACCACCCAAACTGATGTGCTAACGTGCGGGCGCAGGGGCGACTCGAGGATTTGGATTACGACTTCAAAAAGAGCAGCGACGAGCACGCTTATCACCGCAGGAAGAGGGCCGACCCGGAGACGATGGCCTTCCTGAAGGAGAAGATGGATGCTGACAGAGAGGCGATGGGCGCAGGCCAGGCGTGCGTGCGCCTCGCTCTGAGCACGCTCATCGCCCACCAAGCGCACTTCCCGGAGGTGCTGCGATTTTTCTACGCCGGCATGCCCCCTCAGCTGGCGCCTCTGTGGGACCCCGTCATGCGGCTGGGCGACTTCGACGACCACCGCCTGGTGTCCGGGGAAGGGCGCCACGAGGTGCGCGCTATGGTCCCGGACTACATCGGCCGAGCGGTTGTTTGCAGACGGTCACGTGCATGTCGGTCTGTTGCTGCATACGTCTAGGTGGCCATTGCCATGCTGCTGTACTACTGGGGTATAGCACTTCGAGCGCGGTCTCTAAATATGCACGCAACCCGCGTGCGATATTTAGAACCAGCGTGCGAATATGACCTTTGCAACCCGCGTGCGAAGGACATCGTGCAATTCGTCATACGTTGATACCGAGGTCGTGCTTCGATCACACCACTAAGCACGTCTCCACCAGTCATCGAGGCACGCGTTAATGGGATATTCACCATCGCATGGCAGTCACATTGCCGCGCTGGCGGTTAGGGTTTTGATTGTGTATTTATGTCAGCAACACGCCCAGTTTCCCGTTGAGAGAGGGAGCTTGAGTCAGCAAATATTACGCGCATGCACGGAGCTTGGTATATATGCTCCCGGGCATACCGCATCGGGGCGACATTCACAGAGGGGTGGATGACTTTGTGATGGGTGTGTGTGTGTGTCACTTAGGTCTATCGAGCAACTAAGGGTGGCATTTGCTATGGTGCGTCTCCGGGGTGGTCTACGTTCAAACTGAACCAACCGCTGACTTCACTGTGGACACCTGCAAGGGCCTGTTGCGGGAGGTGGATGGGCTGATGCCGGTTTCTTACTTAGTTAGAATCTGATGTAACAAT
The DNA here is from genome assembly GCA_001247695.2 of Cymbomonas tetramitiformis. Taxonomy (NCBI): domain Eukaryota; kingdom Viridiplantae; phylum Chlorophyta; class Pyramimonadophyceae; order Pyramimonadales; family Pyramimonadaceae; genus Cymbomonas; species Cymbomonas tetramitiformis. The sequence continues at coordinate 34,793 of LGRX02018588.1, read as the reverse complement.
CGCCGTTGGATTTCCTGTAGCGTGCATCCGGCACGTCACTGGGTTTATAACTTGCATCTGACGCAGCAGCCATTGCTCGAGAGAAATCTATGAAATGCCTTTTTCCCCAACAGTCCTAAAGAGAGCATAAACGCCATTCAAAAGCCTTTTGGAGAAGAAGGCACACACTGCGCCACGTGTTTGCTGGCAGAGTAATCAGTTGCCGCAGATCATCATGATGCATGTGCGCTTACACGCATCATCTGACGTGCGTGGAATGAAATCGAGGGCGTGTGCCGCTCCCTCCCCTGCGCGGGCTTCCCGATGCGTGTCTGCCCTTGTCCGCACGATCCTTCAAGCATTGACCGATAGAAGCATCGGTACCGTCAATTCAGTCACAGCGCCTCACGCTCATGTCCCGGTGCGGTGCAGCCGTGAAGGTGTTCAAGGTGCCGGTGCTGGAGCCGGAGCGGCTGAAGACCTTCTGGCGGGAGGCCGCGCTGCTGCAGCGGCTGGAGCATCCGGCCATTGTGCCCATTCGGAAAATGTTCTCTGCCTGGCCCAATGAGAATGGCACGCACTACCTTGCGCTGAAGTTGCCGTACTATAAGTGCGGGCACCTCGGAGCGTGGGTCCGCCGGGAATGCCCCAAAGGCGCGCACCTTCCCTAGTTCTCTTTTCCCGTGGTATTCACTGGATTGTGGGACCGACTGCGAGGGGCCGTCGATTTCTCAGAGCCACTTTCGCTCTCTGGAGCAGAATCGCGGTAAATGCGTAATAATCGCGATTAATCGGTAATAATCGGCAGTAAATGATGGTGCGGCCCCACAGAGGAGGTGCTGCGGCACACCATGCTGCGGGTGCTTGAGGCGGTGGCGCACCTCCACGCGAACTCTATCCTCCACTGCGACATCAAGCCCGAGAATATCCTCGTGGATGACAACGGGCGGGCCCTCCTCACGGATTTTGACATCAGTGTGGACCGCGGCGCTCAGGCCACCATTGCCACCTCCTGCGTCGCAGGCACCCTCGGTCTCTTGCCCGCGCCTCTGCACACCGCCTCGGCCTGTTGAGCATTCCCGACCGCCACGTGGCTGGCCACATGCTGCTATCGCCCTTCGGTCTTGCCCAGAATTATTCCCATCGGACGCCGCTACGTTGACGCAGCAAGTCCCACCATCCATTCGGCGCGACGATGCTGTCAGCCTGCATCTCCAATGCGGCGGAATGGCCTTCGGAGAGCCTGGACGCCACGTGGCTCCTCGGGATGCCACCTACCTCGCTGGCATCAAATGGCCTTCCTGCTACTGCCAAAGTATTGTGAGGATTCATTTTCATGTTGATTTCTTGCAGCCCAGATTCTGCGAAGTGTTGCCTCGATTGAGGCTCGTCACATGTGACGCCACCGGTGCACCACGAACAGTGACGCACGCTGCCACCTCAGGGTGATGCACAGCCTTCTCAGCACGACAGCGTGCCGACGTGGCGTGCTGCTGCGAGCTGTGGTCTTCCCCATCCTGCTGCGGGGAAGGCAGGTCTGCCGCTCGATGTAAGGGGGGTGATCTTTGGCCGGCTGGGCTTTTGGACATTTCGCCACTGAACAGTCGTGGAGGGGTGCAGGGAAGGCCTGCGCGAAAGGGTTGCGCACGCAGACGGCCCCTCTGCGGCGCGCAGACCGAGGGCGGCTTCAGAGGGGGGGGAAGTTTTGGGGGTGTCCTCAGGGTATCTGGCTCCGGAGCTGCAGCTCGTTGGTGCGATCCCCTCCGAAGCGACCGACGTGTTCGCCTTCGGCAGAGTGATGGAGGCGGTGCTAGCGGAGCTGGGCGAGGAGGCCGCCGCGCCCACGTGGCGGGAGTTTATCGGGCAGCTCACTGCCGCGGACCCAGCGGAGCGGCCCTCTGCCGCAGCGGCCTGCCGCCACGTGTTCTTCACAGGAGTGTCCGCCTGGCGCAAGGAGCAGTCGCGTTCATGTGCCATCGGTGCGGCGGCTCCCCGCCCCTTGAGGTGACATCAAGATGGGAGCCCTGAGTGCACGGCAGAGGGGAGAAGGGATTGCGGTGGGTCGGGACGACATCAGATACTTCAAAAGCTTGCTCTACTGTTGCCGGGGTGTCCCGTCGGGTGCTAGAGTACCAGCGCAAGGTGCACACGGGTGCACGCCGGTTGCCTAGTGCGTTGCTTCGGGGGCAAGACGCCCGTCCGAGAGCCCTTGGTGATGGTTGGACATTGCCTTCATGGACGGCTAGGAATCCGCAGGTGGCTCTGGTGTGGCGAGGTAGGCCTTGTGCTCTCCGGCACCGGCCCTCCCAGGCTCCTCCTCGGGCGTACTTGTCCGAGCCTCCCGCTGCTCGCCCGTGTATTCGATGCATACCGGGCTGTCGTAGGTGCCACGTCTAGGAAAACCTGACCTGTAGTCATCTGTCATTCTGTCATCCAGTCATGCTGTCATCAAAACTTATGTCATGGATAACAAGTACTAACAGTACACACAAATGTATTCCACAACCACGACAGAGTCTGTCGGGTGTGGTCATGGATAGTGTGACTGAGAGTCCACAGTCGACAGTATTATTGTGTCGACTGTAGTGACTGATTATGTACTCGTATCGCCCAAGAGAGTATCTGGCGGGAACTCAGAACAATAAAGGTGGCTGTTGTGTAAACAGCCGTCATTCCCTATTTACTAAAACGATATCATTGTGATAAGTTGTTCACTGTGCAATCTGCTTGTTAGATAAACTGTATCTCAGATTATTAGATCTAGGTTATCCTAGGTTATGGGCCCACACAGGTGTTAATCCTGCGTGGTGACTTCGTATATGCCAGATCAGAACCCGGATACAGGAGTATTCAAGCACACTCGGGCTCGAGAGAAACTACCTACAATGATGGAAGGTAATGAAGAGCCGGAGGAGAAGCCAGAAGTGAATCTGAGTAGAGAGGATCAGTTGTCAGTGCTATTAATGAGGCAAATGGAAATGATGGATATGATATCACGTCGGCTCGCAGCCTCAGAGGAGAAGCAGGAAGTAAAATCAGCAGCAACACTTATTACTAGTGAGAATGCATCGCAAGTTGTGCAGGCTGTGTTGAAATCCCTGACAACTGTATCAAAGTACACAGGAAATGAAAGGAATCAGTACGAAGCCTGGACTAGGTTTAGTACACAGTTAGAATCAGCAGTGAGTTTCTATCCTGAGCTGAGAGAACTAGTAAACAGTGAGGAATCAATCAGTGACGTAGCTAACATGAAGGATCTGGCTGATATGACACCAAACACCAATCCGTTCGCTGAAGCCGTTGGTCCAGCACCGAGTATTGTGACAATGACGGGCTCAGCTACAACTGCGAGTGCAGTGTTATCGGCTGTGCTGATACAAGTCACTGAAGGGGATGCTTTTGACTTGGTTCGTCGTTGCGAGAACGACGGTGTCAAAGCTTATCGGAAACTGCGTGCACGGGTAGAGCCTCAACTATTTGGACAGCTGGCGGCGTCAATGAATCGTATGACGAGGCTCACTGTGAACTCAACAAGCGAACCAGTAAAACAGCTCAGTTGTTTTGCAGACCTACAATCGTCTATCTGCCGGTATGGTGGAGAGAATCTGGACAGAAGAACCATCGAAGTGGTGGCGCTGGCGTTTGCCGTTTCGGCTTTGCCCAAAGAGTATGCAACAGTGGTTGCTGACCTTGGCCGAGAGGCGAAACCCACTTTTGAGCTGTTGCTTCAACGCAGTGACTTCTTCTATGTCAATGTCCTGCAGGAGAGAAACCCGTTAAAAGACTATGCTGCTCCCGCAGAAGACACCGATATAGCAGCGGTGGCGAAAAGCCTGCTGAGTGACCGACGACGGCAATCGGAGGAGAAGAAAGTAAATGTTTCTTTTGCTCTTCACATCTCATTGCCAACAGGCACACTGCATAGCATTTCATTAAAAATAGCTTTCTTCTTACATGCTTTTAAGTGTGTGAGAGAAAATCTCTTTTTGGAATGTCTTTTCTAGGCTGATTCACAGCTTCACATGCTTTTTAGGCTGATGCACAGCTTCTAAGGCAAAATGTTTAGAGTCTTTTGGGTTGGGTGGGTAGGGAAGGCAAAAGAACAGAGCTGCGGATTCCCACGGGCGGAACTCCTAAATACTGTCGTGTGTAAAGCCTTTAGATCTAACTCAGCTGCTGATTTTGATCTAACGGCTCAGGAAACTCTGATCGATCTACCGGCACAGAAACCTCTAAAATTCCGCAGGCTCCAATTTAACCATTTCTTTTGCTCTTCACATCTCATTGCCATGTAACAGAGATCATTAGGCACACTGCTCTGTGCCAGGCTGCCGCTGCTGCTGCTGTCGCCATCTCGGAGTGGTCCACCCGAAGTACTTCTCCATGTGCTCGTCGGGAACAGCTGCCGGGTCAATGTAGGAGTGGATGGCAGAGGACAGCTGAGACCAGCCGCCCAGGAAGCAGCACTTCTCAAGCGCCGCGCCCACAGCCCTGGCACAGGTACAAGCCCCCTTGCGGGTGCTGTGGCCAGAGAAGTGTCCCCCTTCCGGAGGGACACACCCAAGCTCCCCCAATGCCAACTGCACCCAGCCATTAGCTTGCGCCGACTGGAGCTTTCCCTGCTCCCACGGCAGCCTCCAGTAGCTGCCCTGCACCTCCGAGCCCGTCACCGGGCGATGCCCCCAACAGGCATCCCGCACCTGCTGCCAGTGCTGCAGGAGCTGCACAAGCCCCGCCACCCCCGCTGCGGGGATGGTGAGCCTCCTCCTGAGGCGCACGTGCCCCCTGCCTTTCTCCTTGTGGAGAACCACGGAGATGTCCTCACCTGTGATGCTGATGTGCTCCCTGCGCATGGAGACGCCCGTCTCCGGCCGGCCGAAGGTGACGAAGGCAAACACCACGTAGGTGCACGCCCTGAGCAGCTCCGTAGCTGCCCGGCCCACCGGCTCCAACCCCAGCCCGTGCGCATGCACCGCCGAGACATGCCTGGCAGGCAGCCAGGTCCGCACCGTCTGCTCCTCACCCGCGGCTTCAGCCGCCTGCACCTGGAGGCGGGCCATGCCCTTTACTGCTCTGGAGATCGCCCGGCCCCTGGCAGGCCCGGGGAACCCCATGTTCTCGTGGTAGTTGTTGATGGCGGATAGGTAGGGCTGCATGTTGGACGCCTGCACTGTGCCCTTGTCCAGCATGTGAGCAATGTACAGCCTCACCGTGGCCCCCGTTGCCGGAAGCCACTGTCTGCCCTCCGCCTCACGGAACGCCATGAAGGCCCGAGCCTTCGGCCGGTAGTTGCCCACCGTCTTGCCGCCCAATGCTGCCCCCTGCATCTGCACTGCCAGCTCAGTGAGGGAGCTGTCCCCCAACTCTCCTCTCCAGCGCTCCTGAAGCGCCGCATCCCAGCTAGTCACCTCCTGCACCGCTGCCGGGAGCACCTCATACCTTTCCTTGCTCATGTCCAGGTCCTCCTTGTCACCATCCTCGTAGGCAATGTGGGTTAGGCCGTCCGACCCCGTGTCACCCACGGTGCCGGTGTACCAGGCATCATCCTGGGGCCAGTACACCTTCACTTTGAGGCCACTCGCCAGCCCCGCCTGTGGCGCCTGCCCGGCTGCCCGCCTCCCATCCTGCAGGTAATGGCTCACCGGGAGGCGGAGATGCGGAACATGATGCCGTCCCAGCTTGAGGCCCCGAGCAGCTCGGACCCTCCCAGCCGGCTGGGAGTAAAGAGGTCCCTGCCCCGGGGCAAGATCACCACCTCGTCGGCCATGGCCTCCAGCTGCTGGAACCACATCTGCCCCGGCCAGTAGGGCGCCACCACCGTGGCGGCGCACTTCTCCTCCCGCAGCTTGTGCGCCACCTCGTCGAGGAGGGACCACGGGGGGTTGACCCAATTGACCTCTCCTAGCCAGGAAAAGGCCAAAGAGTCCACGCCCTCGCACCCCGGGTCGTGCCACTGTGCGTAGTAGCGCGGCAGCTGGGCGGAGAGCTCCGAGGCGAAGCGGTCCACGGTGTGCTGGTGCCATTCCCGCTCCGCCCACTGAAACCACCTGCGGTTCAGCCGCCAGTCGTCCAGGTCCCGGTCCCGAGACAAGCGGTCGGCCCACTCGTTTGCCTCGCTTCTGATGTACCTCGCCTGGAGCTCGATGTCGTTTAAGTCCAGCAGGATCCACAGGCGCCGCATCCGCCGCATCAGCTCCGGGTTGCGCGACGTGAAGTGCGAGAGCATGGCCACCACCGCCTGGTTGTCGCAGTAGAGGCGCACCACCTTGCCGGTGAGCTCTCTCAGGAAGGATTGCACCGTCTTGTACACGGCCTCCAACTCCAGGTGCGTGATGTGTAGATGCCGTAGCTCGTCGGACCAGAATCCTCTTGCCGCGTGCTTGAGGTTAAGCACCCCGCCCCATGCGAACAGAGACGCGTCGGTGTGCACCTTCGCTCTCGTGGGGCTGCGCCAGATCTTGCGACCGTTCCACCGGCTCTGAGCCGGCAGCCTGAGCCACCACTCGATGTCGCTCCACGCCTGCCGTGTGAGCTTCACCTTCGCGCCCCATCCCCGCCTCGTGGAGAGCACGAAGTGGAGCTCCCTGAGATACAATCTCGCCGGAGGAACTGCCAGATACACAGACTGGCAGAGCCCCGTGAACGCTGCCAGCTTCCGAGCTGGGAGCCACCTCCGCTGTCGCGACGCCTCGCTGAGAAGCGCCTTGGACTGCAGGTGAATCTTCTGCAGCCTCGCCGGTGTCACGCGGAACTGTCCCGCCTTGAGGTCCACCTCGAGCCCGAGGTGCTCCACCAGCTGCGTCGGCTCCCATTGCCCCTTTTTCTCGTTGCGCGACAATCCGAGTCTCACCAAGACCCGAGATGTCAGCTCGCGCGCCCTGAGCGCCTCGATCCTGCTGCTTAGCAGCAACAGGAAGTCGTCCATGTAAGGGAGCACCCGCGCACCCTGCTGATGCTCCTCGCGGCCGCATCCTCCAGCTCGTCTGCGAACTGCCCAACGTCGTCGCACCTTGCTTCCGCTTTGCAGCTTCCGCACCTCCCGCCGATCCTCCGCGGATCTTGGAGAACGAAGGCACTCCACGAGCACCTTCATGACCTTGACGAAGATTCGTGGCGAGTCGTTCCATCCGAAGGGAAGGGCGCCGCACTGGAATAACTCCCCCCGCACGTCGAACTGCATGTACTCCTGGAAGGCGGGGTCGATCCCCACGACATGGTACCCGTCCTGGAGGTCGAAGCTGATGCACCAGTCGTTCGGCTTGGCGAGCCGACGCAACTTCTTGAGGGTCTCCATCTTGCACCGCGACTTCACGCAATGCGCGTTCAGCCAGCGGAAGTCCATCACAAGACGCCACTTGTTCGTCCCCGGCTTCGGCACCAGGAACACTCGGGATACGTGTCGTCGCCTCCTTGCTCGCACCCATGCGCCCGTTTTGAGACACCTCTCCGTCTCTGCGGCCATCCACTCCAGCTGCGGAGGGGTGGCGTCGGCCAGAGACACTCCGTGATCGAAAGGCTGGGGCGCCTTGTCGACCCAACGCATCTTGGCCCCTTTGCTGATCCACTCCATCACCTCGGAGTTCGCGCCAGCTACGCGCCATGCCCCCCTTCGACTCCGCACCCTTTCCTGTAGGGTGGGCTCTTTCCGTTGGACGCCCCGAGGGGCGGAAGGCGTCCAACCTTTCCGTGATCGGAAAGTTAGGTCTGGGCTTGGGCGCCTCGCCCAAGCCCTGACCCTTTACCTCCCTTGCCGCTGCCGCGGCCACCTTCACCTTTTCCAGCGCCTTTGCCCTTGCCCGCTTGACGGTCACGAAAAGTCGAAACTTTGGCGCTGGCCTTGGCGTGCGTGTTCATCACTGCCTTCGCCTTCGTGGTGTCGAATTCCTTCAACCACTTCGTGAGCACTGAGTCGCTCACCAACCCGTCGCTGCCTGCGTACACCTTCTCCTCGATGAAGGCCAACTTCGCCCGCAACGCCTCAGCTCCGCCGTGCGACGTTGCATCAGACTCCATGCTCGCTCTGAGCTGCAACATGGTGTAACGGTTGCTCAAGAGCGAAAAAACGCCCTTAAACGTGTTGTGCGCTGCGAAAACGCGCTCACTCAATCCCTCCACCGTTGGGGGATCCTTTTCATCTTGACACCAGTCCAGGGTCACCTCGGAAAACGCAATCGCATCGTGCATGTACGAGAGCGCAGGGGCAAGCACCAACTGCTCGTAACGCATGGACGAGTTGGTGCGTTTGGAGAGGGCGTCGTAGGTCTTGTCGTTGTACAGGTCGTACATCTGCGGCATGTCCGTCTCCAGTGTTGCAGGTCTCGTAGGGAACGGATTCCCTTCAACGTGTGGAACATACGGGAGCTTTTTTAATGCCTCCAACTCCGCGTCTCCGCTCTGAGCGGAACCACCATCCTGCGAAGCGGCTTTCGCTGCCGCCTCCTCCGCGACTTCAACTCTCGCTGAGAGAGTCTCCATCTGCTTCATCATGAGCTTCATCATTTCGCCTTGTTGCTCCAACAGGACTTCCATCCCGGACTTCGCAGCCGGTTGTCCAGCCGCGCCAGCATTGTTCTCCGACGCGCCTTGCTCACCTTCTTGACCGCTCATTGTAGTAAGTCGTCAAGGGTTTAAACTTCCACAGTAACGTTAAAATGTGGGGTAAATTTTTTTGCAGTGTGCCGCACTAAGAATTTCTCCGCGAGGAAAAATTTCTTGTGAAGTTCTTTTGCGAAGGCAAAAGAACAGAGTGCGGATTCCCACGGGCGGAACTCCTAAATATTGTCGTGTGTAAAGCCTTTAGATCTAACTCAGCTGCTGATTTTGATCTAACGGCTCAGGAAACTCTGATCGATCTACCGGCACAGAAACCTCTAAAATTCCGCAGGCTCCAATTTAACCAAGAAGAAGCACCTGGTATGTGCAGTGTGCACGGGTGGACACTCTTCAGAATCCTGCTGGCTTATGTATCCTCAGAAAATGGAGGAGTTCATCAAGAACAACCCTGCAAAGGAGTCATTGTGCAGGGAGCGACTTGCAAAACGGAAGAAGCGTATGCTTGCGTCAAAATCTGGTGAGGTCATCGAGAAGGCTGCGGCAGCAGTGTCATCATCAACTGAGAAATTGACGGACGAAGAAATCTGGGAGGCGGAGGACCATGACGAGGTTCCCTGTGCTTGTGTGGCACTGCAGAGTTGTGGTGGTCAACTCGGTGTGTACACCGGAGACGTGCTTCATGACTCGTGGGTGTACGGAGTGTCTCAATCAGAAGAGGATCTTCTTGATCTACAACGAGAACTCGTTTCTCAACCGTCTATGGTTGCCAGCACGGTGGAGGTCGTGCAACGGCGCGTGCTTCACTACGACTCAATGGCTACTAGAACAGTGCTCAACGACTTGGCTTTCTTTGAGGGACGCACGGTATGCGCCGAGAAGGCTGTGCAGTTCAAAGTAATGTCAGGAGAGGTTACAGAGTCGAAGGGTGCCGGTGTGGCGCTCATCAGTCTGTGGAACTATGCAACTGGAAAAGTTGACGTGCTTAGTGTTGAGGCGCAGTACGTGCCAGACTCACCTTTTAATCTGCTGTCTGCAGTGTGCTTGGAGGACAAGTACGGGTTGTACGGTCAACTTCTTCATCGTGAGTTGGTGAGCACGAGCGGGAAGTCTCGATACAGGCTGGTACGAGACGGAAAAATCTTCATCTTACCGGAGTATGTCGATACTAAAGCAGCTTGTCCTACCGTGCATCAGAAGGTCTTCCGTGACGTGGTCAACTGGAAGTTCACTGACTTCCAACGTTGGAACGAAGAGAAGGGGCCTTTCACTGTGGATATGTGTGCTGATAAACACAACACGCAGCTACCGGAGTTCTACTCGGAGGAGAACTCAGTCTTCGACCACACGCTGGCGGGACAATCTTTTTATGCGAACATGCCCTACGTGGACACTTTTATTGGAAGGCTTCTGGTGAAAATCTTCACGGACTTTGCGAAAGACCCGGCGTGTACCAAGTTCTTGCTGGTGCTACCTCTGAAACCTCATGCTGTCTGGTGGGGACTGACTAAGAAGCTGGAGGAGTTACTGACGTACTCAAAGGGCAGTGTTATTTTCTCAGCATCGAAGGACCAGTGCTATCGTGTAGAAGAACTGACGGAGTCAGAGCCAGGGCGAGTCTGGATACAAGGAACACCCTGGGCAGTTACGGTGTTTTACCTTGACCAGTTTACTGTGGGTCGTATTGACGCCAAAGTTCTCGTGCATCTACGACTGGGACACCTCTGTGACAGATATATTGACGCCATGGACACACAAGGTGTGAATCTTGGTGTGAGCTCTGAAGAACTGCGTGCCAGTGAGGTGACAAAGTGCTCTGAGCAGTGTATGTCGTGTCAGGTCTCCAAGGTGACGAGACCCTCGCAGACTATGGACCGAGGACGTGTACCCAAATCGGTGAGAAAGACGGTGAAGAAGAGACAGGCATCTACACGACTTGGGCAGCTCACTTTTACAGACCACGGTGGTCCGTTCGAGATATTGCTGGGTGGTTTCCGTGGATACACGATACACGTGGACGACTACTCTGGACTTGGGTGCATTTATTTCTGGAAACGCAAACTGGAGTATCTCCCAGCGTTGCATCTTTATCGAGACCTTGTGCGGACTACTGGCAGAGCAATTCTGGGAGAAGACTTACGTGCGGAGGAGCTCGTGTATGATCTGGACCTACTGGTTATACAGTCTGACAACGACTCGACAATCGTTGCGGGTCAGACGGCTGAGTACTGTAGACAGCACGGCATCCTTCAGCGTACGACAACACCTTATCTGCACGAGAACAATGGACGAGTGGAGTCGTACAATCGACTACTGCAGGTAAAAGCCAGAGCGATGCTTTTGACTGGGGGTCTCTGTGCAGGTATGTGGCCGCTGGCTTTCCGTCATGCTGTGTACTTGCTGAACCGTGTGGTGAAGGCCGAGCTCGGTATGATGTCAACTATGGACGTGCTGCAGCAGAAGGTGGACTTGAGTATTCTTCGTATCTTTGGTTGTCGTGCGTATGCCTTCATTGATAAGTCACTGCGAACGAAACTGGCTGATCGAGCGACACCTCTTCTGTACGTGGGTCACGACGATCGATCGCCTTCGTATCTTCTCTACTGCACGTCGAGGAACAAAGTCGTACGGTGCGGTATGGTACGGTTCGATGAGCGTGTCGACGATGTGGGAAGGCTGGTGCTCAGCTGGGATCCTTCGGTGGTGGTACCACTACGGTCACTATTCGACTGTGTTCAACTGGACGCACCGTACTTCGAGAAGTTCACTGGTTCATCGACTTTGATTCTTGATATCGCGATCTATGCTCCCCCCGACTCGGACGAATTCACAGGTGTTGTGAAACTTCAGTCGCGCGCGAGTACGTTCTGGGCACCGGTGAGTTTCTTCCTCGAGCAGAGCGTGACTAACCTGGAGCTGCTCAGGAAGATCCTCAGCGAGCAGACTGTCAATCGTTTCTATCCTGTGTTCGCGTTTGCAAGTGTGCAGCTAACGACAGGAGCAGAATGGGAGGAAGCCGTGGTCTGCACCAATGCTCGAGGAGAGCACCGACTGCCCTATCAGGTGCTTCTCCTGAGGCATTGTGGACACACGGGAAAATCAGTCGACGTCGCCGAGACTTCAATTCGTTTCCAGGTGCAGCACGTGGCTTTGGCAGCAGTGCAGCAGCAGTGGCTGCCCAATGGAGTGACTTGTCCAAAGAACTGGCCGCAGCTGGTGAGTGCACCGGACGCAGTGCAGTGGCAGGCATCAGACTACAAAGAGGAGTGCGCACTCATCGACGTAAAACATGCAATCGTGCCAGTGAAGAGTCTTCCAGCAGGTGTGAAGTCACTGGGAATGAAGGCTGTTTACAAGGCGAAGTTCGACGCTGCGAATGTTCTCACTGAGCGTAAGTCTCGCTGGGTTGTTTTCGGCAACAAGCAGACTCACGGTGTGAACTATGAGGAAGTTTATTCCCCGTGCACGCAGCTGAACACACTGCGCATTCTTATCCAACTGAGTCTTATTCTGGGACTGCTGGCTTTCACTATGGACGTTGTGACATGCTTTCTCAACGGCATTCTGGACCTCAAAGCCCCTCTCTATGTCAGGTGGCCAGATAACCGTATGATACGTGGAACTTATTTTGGCAGACTGGCAAAGAGCGTGTACGGGCTCAAACAGGCTCCCAGAGTATGGTACTTCACGTTGAAACAGTGGCTTCTACAGTATGATACTATGCTGGCCGTTTCGAACATCGACCCGTGCTTGTTCTACATTTTTCGACCAAACGAGCTCATCGTCTTTATCTACATCCACGTTGATAACTTCCTTATACTGACATCCAGTGAAACGTGGAAGACCAATTTCTTTACATCCTTCAACAGTACCTATCCCACGTGGACGAAGGTGTGCTGACCGATATTCTGGGTATGCGAATGACCTTCCGTGACGCAGGTCTGGTGAGAGAGTGCCGTATGAGCCAGCAAGGCCTTATTCACCGCATCCTCGAGAGGTATGGTATGACCGACTGTAATCCTGCTTTGTCTCCTATGGAGCCTAAGCTTTCGCTGATGCCTGCAGACCCGCAGGAAACTGCGGCTACCTATCCTTATGCCAATTTGGCCATGGAGCTTATGTGGCTGGCGCGCTGCACGCGACCGGACATCCTGACAGCAGTGTGCTATATGGCGCGCTTTATGCACTGCTTTAATGCGACACACTGGCAGCACCTTCTGCGTATACTCCGATACTTGAAGGGCACTGTTGACGACTGTCTTACTCTTCAATGTAGTTCACCGGCATCTCACACTGCTGAACTTGTAATCTCAGCTTACTCGGACGCAGACCATGCAGCAGACAAGGTGACGCGCCGGTCTGTGACGGGCTCGCTGGTACGCCTCAATGGAAGCACTGTCATGTACTCATCGAAGTTGCAGAAGACTGTTGCTGTGAGCACTGCAGACGGCGAGCTGGTGGCGCTCTCAGAGACGGCTCGAGACATCAAGCACGTGGTGAATCTGCTGTCGGAGTTTGCTCCGGTGAAACTCCCGGTGGTTCTGCACGGAGATAATCATGCATCAGTCATTCAAGCAGAGAGCGCTCTGAACAACACTGCAACTCGACACATCGCAGTACGGGACCGCTATGTGGCAAAACTGGCTGAAATGGGTCGTATCCTGATAGCCAAAATGCCGTCAGCAGAGAATCTAGCTGACTTCTTTACCAAATCAATGCCGACTGACAGGTTTCTGGTGCTTCGAGCAATCGTGCTTCGCTTCTTCCGCGCTAGAAGCACAGAGGAGTAGGAAAACCTGACCTGTAGTCATCTGTCATTCTGTCATCCAGTCATGCTATCATCAAAACTTATGTCATGGATAACAAGTACTAACAGTACACACAAATGTATTCCACAACCACGACAGAGTCTGTCGGGTGTGGTCATGGATAGTGTGACTGAGAGTCCACAGTCGACAGTATTATTGTGTCGACTGTAGTGACTGATTATGTACTCGTATCGCCCAAGAGAGTATCTGGCGGGAACTCAGAACAATAAAGGTGGCTGTTGTGTAAACAGCCGTCATTCCCTATTTACTAAAACGATATCATTGTGATAAGTTGTTCACTGTGCAATCTGCTTGTTAGATAAACTGTATCTCAGATTATTAGATCTAGGTTATCCTAACGTCGGCGCGGCCGAGGGCCTCGCATGGATCTTGCTTTTTTGTATGACGGGGGAAATCGCCGAGCTTGGCCTGGGGGGCGCCTTGGTGTGGTGCAGGGGCGTGCAGAACACGTCACTACGCGTCCTGGCAGCTGAGCGACGGCCTGGAGTGCGCCAATCAGTGCGGAGCCCCTCACTTTGTGTGCCATGAGTGCCTGGAGGGGTACACGACGCAGGAGGCTAACGATCGCCCCGAGCGCGTCTGCTGCCCCTTCGCCAAGCTCAAGGTTGGGCCACGGCCTGGCGCCACGAGGGCGTCCACAAGGGGGCTCCCGCGCAGACACGTGGCCGATGCGCACCCTCCCCTCGCGGATTCCTGGGAGCTGCCAAAGGCAGATCTTATGAATCGATCTTCGGATTTTGCCCACGAGCCGTCAGATTAAGGCACTCGCTGCTGTCTGGAATGAATGACTAGTGGCTGAGATTGCCCAACTCTCAGCATGCGCAGAATCAAAGATCGGCAGCGCACAGTCACAGGCTTGGTGTATCGACTTAGTGTGCACCCAGGGTATGAGAGGGGCCATAGCCTGAACCCTAGATGGCAACACTCGGGCGTGGCCTATACTTGTAGGCACTGCGAAGATATGGGATGAGCTCCGAGGGTTGCGGTGGTGTCGGTGGCAGGATGGCAGCTGCAACAGCGTGCCGTACACAGACGCCGAGTTGGCCCACATGCTATCGCAGGACGCCTTTGACCGATACTTTGCCCACCGTCTAAAACACAAGGAAGCTCAGCTCGCGACCGAATTTGAGAAGGAGAATGAGAAAAGAGTGAGTGCTCAGCCGGCACTCGCCATCGCAGCCCTGGATGATGGCGGGCATCTCTTGGACGGAGCCTGAGAGTGGGGTGCGCTTGTATCACGCTGAAAGCGAAAGTTCATTCCGCGATACGATCATGCCAAAACACCCCTCGCAGACCGGGCGCACTTCTGTGCATAGTCGGGAGGTCTCGGCGAGTTTTAAGGCAGACAACGAGGTTGTATGTGGATATCCGCCGGTGGTAAGGTCCATATTTAGGGTTTTAAGGCATACAACGAGGTTGTATGTGGATATCCGCCGGCGGCAAGGTCCATATTTAGGGTTTTAAGGCATACCATGAGGTTGTATGTGGATATCCGCCGCCGGTAAGGTCCATATTTAGGGTTTTAAGGCATACAACGAGGTTGTAGTGGATATCCGCCGGCGGCAAGGTCCATATTTAGGGTTGTAAGGCATACAACGAGGTTGTATGTGGATATCCGCCGGCGGCGAGGTCCATATTTAGAGTTTTAAGGCTTACAACGAGGTTGTATGTGGATATCCGCCGGCGGCAAGGTCCATATTTAGGGTTTTAAGGCTTACAACGAGGTTGTATGTGGATATCGCCGGCGGCAAGGTCCATATTTAGGGTTTTAAGGCTTACAACGAGGTTGTATGTGGATATCCGCCGGCGGCAAGGTCCATATTTAGGGTTTTAAGGCATACCATGAGGTTGTATGTGATGTCCGCCGGCGGCAAGGTCCATATTTAGGGTTTTAAGGCATACCATGAGGTTGTATGTGGATATCCGCCGGCGGCAAGGTCCATATTTAGAGTTTTAAGGCATACAACGAGGTTGTATGTGGATATCCGCCGGCGGCAAGGTCCATATTTAGGGTTTTAAGGCTTACAACGAGGTTGTATGTGGATATCCGCCGGCGGCAAGGTCCACACCGAAAGGGGTTCGTCCAAGGGATGCTGGGGCTCGTTTTTGTCCGCCTTTGTGGAGAGACTTTTGAGCCTGATGACAGGGGCTTCTATTTGAGCATCTTCCAGGCGTGATGCCGTGTTTGTGACATTAGATTTTACAGAGGAATCGGCGCTGTTCAGTGAAAAACACCTGTTTATCATTGAGGCCTCTGGTCCGCGTCTTCTCGTTCAGGTGGGGGGCTTTGTGAAGTGCCATCGCACCAAGCCCCTTGTATATTTGCGTGCGTGTGCTGGAAAAGTTGTTGGGCGATGATCGGTCACATCGTATCATCTTTCCATGCTGCTTTGCATTTGGTTTGAGATGTGTCTAGGTGAATGGTATCTTGTCACGGCCGTGCCCTGCTCCTGAAAGCTTCTCTTCCACTGGGACGATGGTGGGCTGGCTTTTGTCAGCGGAACTTATGCCGTTCGGGGCGTACATACAAGATGCACCATATATAAGTTTTGTGAGCATTGCTCCCCCCACGGTGGTTTTCAGGGCCGGATACTCTCGATAGGTGCTCATGTAGTATTGTCTGCGCTGCCCGAGCAAGATGCTATAGGATGTTATTAAGTATACAAGGTTTATTTGTCTATATTTATGTCTACATCTATAATAGGTGCTCCCATAGTATTGTTTATATATATATATATATCCTATATACATTTATTTTATGCAACATTTGCATATATATTATACATGTATCTGTGTACATAAGACTATATTCTGTTACATCCTACAGCTCACTCGGGCGACACAACACGACTCGGTCAGCGATGGGCCCGGGGAAACACCCGGACGGCATCAACCACCGCGGGGGGAGGCAGCAATCAATGCTCCCGCGACCAACTTATGAGAAAGAGCGACCAGGACAAAGAACAGCGCCATGTGGACACCTGCACACGCCCTTCTTCCAAGTCAGTCCAGTTAGATCTGTTGAAACCTGCCTGTCCATTGGGCTATTTGATCGGTAAAGAGGTCGTATGCATGGATCATTGAGCAAGGACTTTACCTTCCACCCCGTCGAGGGGGTCAACCCCTCTCTTTTGCCGCTTTGCGAAATGTGCGGTCACCGGCACCGGTTATTGTGCGACTTGTTCAGCAGTTTACAAGAGCGGTCACTCGGCTCTGGATATGCCAGCTCTCTGTTCCGTAAGCTCGCCTTCATAAAGTACTGTATTATTCCATGCGAGCACGTCTTAGGTTTCTGCTAGCCCAAGCTCTCTCGCCTGCCGGTTCTGTCCGTTTCAATGTTTGCCATTTGAAGTACAGTAGTATCGTATTCTCCATCAGAGGGTGCCCAACATGATCATGTGTGTGTTTACATCCCTATATGAGGTACCTGGAATCAGTAGCGGCTCGCAAGTTGGAAAAGAGCGTGATGAATTAAGTAATTACTCAGGAGCTGAAGAGTGATGAGAGAGCGATGGGATGATGAAGGAAGGTATGTGGGGCCATAACAGATCAAAGAGGAGTTGCAGAAGCTTCACAAAATGGATCAGCAAACTCGAGAGGTTGCCGTGGCGATGAAACACATTGAAAATGAGCTCCTGAATCTCCGGTGCCCTCATTGTACTCGGGTATTCAAAGACTGGCTTGGATGTGCGGCCGTTTGTTGCTCCCATGACCGGGGCGGCTGCAAAGGGTACTTTTGCGGATGGTGCCTCAAGCCTTGTAGAGGTCAAAAGGATGCACATGACCACGCTGGAGCCTGCCGGCAGACGCCAACTGGTGATAAAGTGGGCCTGTTTCCTTCTGATCAGACTATCATGATTGCACAGGAGATGCTCAAACGAAAGCGGGTGGATAAGTATCTCCAAAGCTTGTCGAGCGACATTCGGCAGGAGCTTGAGCCAAAGATCGCACGTCACTTCAGCAAGTAATTCAGTTGAAGAAAAAACATATCCGTAATCCTATTCGGAGTGCTTCATTTCGTTTCCCGGGAAGGATTTCCCCCGTGATTTTGTGTTTATTCAATAAGTCTTGAAAGTATTTTCATAAGATAGGATTGCATAGTATGAAGTAGCACATGATAGTATTAAGTAGCACAAGATAGTGTGAAGTAGTATATTAAGATAGTATCAAGTAGTATAGAATCGTATTTACTTATATAAGATAGTATTAAGTAATAGCAGTAGCGACAGCAACAGGAGCAGGAGCAGGAGTATTATGATGTGATGAGCGGACGAGCTCGTTTGTGTACGACAAGCCGAGAGTATGGGTGTATACACTATGCATGCATGAATGTATGATAATGAATGCTACACATCGGGGATTCTCATTATCTGAAAAGTACCATACACATATTCGCAGTTGAAATTTGTGGGATCATATATATGTGGAAATTGTATCCGAAGGGGTGTTAGACGACTGTGTGTATCGAGGATTCGAGGGCTGCTGATTCTGATCGACGAGGGATGATATGCAGCTTGGATGATGGACTTGAGACGAGTAGTCGCCGAAGTGCGTGGCGCTTGACGGCCATTTTACGCGCGAGGCGTAAGGGTAGATGAAGGATACGCAGATAGATGACACGACGCAGGATTTTACTCGGGGTGCGAGACACGTGGCGCATGTGTACGTAATTTAGAAGTATAATGCATGCTCAGTCGTATTTGTTTTCACACCATTTGCGGCGGTCCGTCGTTCCCGATATTCAATCATGGGTGTCTGATATTCTCTCTGAACTCTGTTCGCTGGATGGTGGGCTAGGCAAAGGTGGGTGCTGGACGTGCGGCATCTTGCCGAACTTAGATATAGGACCGACCGTCAACTCTTGCGGCAGAATGGCATTGGCATGTGTGTTGCACTCGCCGACCTTGTCATTATACCCATACACATCCACAGAGTTATTGAAAGCGTGTCTCTCGCAGAATGCATGGACGTTCAAGGCAATGGCATATTCGCCTGACCTGCCCGCATATCACAAGTACAATCAAATGGCATGCTGTGAGGCTGCGGCAAGCAGAGGGAATATGGATGTGCTGCAGTCGTGGGCGCGCGAGCATGGCTGCCCATGGGACGCCAGCGCATGTGCGGCTGCGGCGGGAGGTGGACCTCTGGAGGCGCTGCAGTCGGCGCGCGAGCCCGGCTGCCCGTGGGACGCAAACACATGTCACTATGCGATGGAAGGTGGGCAGCTGAACGTGCTGCGGTAGGCGCGCAATCATGGCTGCCCGCATGGAAAAAGGCTTACCGTTTAGGGCCGGCCTGGGGCCGTTTGAAGTCATCCCGGGCCGGATGCGGGGCGCGTTGCTTTGCAGGGTGCGGTTGGCCGTGCTATTTTAGATGAAAATCATCAGAAGGGGTTCACCACGCGGTGCCCCCCTTCGACGCGCGCGCCTCATACGGGCCTCATGGCCGCACGCATACTGCTGTGGGCCACTAGGGGTTGCTGCTGTGACCCCGTTCAAGTCGTTGTGCTGTTAGCATGCTGTGATTCGGCCGCTCCACGCTCCTCAGTCTAGCTTGCTCGGGCTGATACAGTATATTAGTGCAGGCTACATGGCGCCGGAGCTGGCGAGTACGGGACCCACTACAGCCACGGACATGTACGCCTACGGCATGACGTTCGCGGCGGTGGCGCCCCCAGACGGGCAGCGCGAGGCGGAGCTGCGGGAGCTGCTGCGGGGGCTCACTGCGGAGGACCCGGGGATGCGGCCCTCCGCCGCGGAGGCCTGCCAGCACCCTTACTTTGCCGGGGTGTGGGAGTGGCAGCGCACGCAGATGCGGGTGTGCTGCGTGAAGGTCGAGCTCAGCACATGCGGGGGCGCCGAGCATAGCCTCAGCGACGGCGTGGAGTGCTCCAATCGGGGTGGGCCGGCGCACTTTGTGTGTGGAAGGTGCCTGGCGGCGCACGCACGGCGCGAAAGCGAGGGGCGGGAAAGCCGTGTGAGGTGCCCCTGCGCGCCGGTACGCCTCGTCGACTTTTGAGAAGCGTCACTGCCGCCCATGCTTACGTGGCAGATTGCAACGAGTTGCGTGCGAGTGCATGCTCCACGCATGTCTTGAATATGGAGCTGTGGTGATGGAATAAAGGTTGGCGTATGGTGTTGATGAACCTTTCTATGCACTGTGTGCATGCGCTCACACGATCATATGATTTGTGATTGTGATTCCAATCATACTCAGAACCTTGGTATGCGTACCATGCTTGCTGACCTCCGAAATGGTCTCGTTCATGTCCGGTGATATATTTTAATACAGCCACTTTGCAACGACCAACACAGCTTGCGGAGGAGCGCCCGGCGAGACGGGCGTGCGTGTACTCCCTGTCGACGCACCTTAACCCATACTCTTTGAACAGCGCCTCAGCCCGTAACTAAAGGTTGAATGTGCCACGGCATAAGTTTAAATCGCGATCAACTAGGTATGCTCCGTGTTCTCTGGCATGCAGTGCTACAGTGCGGTGTAATATTTCTAAAGAAACAACGCAATGTGTTTACAGGGAGCATCGATGCATACCAACGAGCAAGATCCGACGGTGGCTGAGTGTGAGAGTTGTGACTACACGGACATGGAGCTTGCGCAACACCTGCGCCCGGCAGAGTTCGAGCTCTACATGAGCGGACGGAAGCGGTGTCTGCAGGAGGCCATGCTGCAAGAAGTGCAGGCGTCGCAGGTGGAGGTACTGAGGGAAGAGATGGAGCAGCTGCGGCGATGTAAGATTTGCTACACAGCCGAGGCCAATGCAGTATTCATGGATTGTGGGCATTTTGGGGCGTGTCTCGATTGTGCACACCGCGCGAGGTCTCGGGGGTGCCCGTTTTGCCGCCTTCCAGTGCGACAAATCCAGCAGGTGTTCACGTCGTGAGCACAGGCTGAGCGCATGACAGTGATGTTTCGGCGGTGTGACGCATCTTGCATGATGATTTGGCAAGGCCTGCTTCGGTCCAGAGGTACAGCTCCCTCCTGGTTGGGAATCAGCATTTCCCTAGCGCCATGTTGACAGCGACAACCTCACACAAGTGCAAGTGGGCCGACAGGGGGGGCACCCAGAAGCCCAGCTTGGCCCTTACCCCTCACAAGTAGGCACACGTCTGTTTCACATGCACTGTACAGTGTCCAGTGTCCAGGGAGCCGTGCTCCACCGCCTTTCCATCGAATGCCCTTCCCGCGGCCAAATGGATATTTGCATTATCGACACTTACCGCCAGTACGGATTCGTTATTGATAAGGTGGCTTGGGGAGTAGCTTTGTTGTGCTCTTGTCGATAACTGCAAGGAACAACAGCCCTATAGCCGATCCAGGGTTTGGGATTTAGGTTTTGGGTCTGGATGACAGATATATCACTGAGATTTGGTTCGTGGGTTCATTAGCGACTTTCAAGGTGTCGTGATAGTGATGCCAACACCTCATATGTATTTAGTGCTGCTAGCGACGGCAGGAGTAGCTTATTGTGGTGCACGAGTCTTGGTCATTGGCTCTGACGGCTCTTTACAACGGTATTATGTACGATCGGAGCAGGCGAGGCTTAATGTTAATGCGGAACAACGGCGGGTGATCGACGAAGTTCAGCGGGCTGTGGATAATCCCGAGGACTTTGCTTTGCCACGTGTTTTTTTGTGGATGGTCCAGGTGGGACTGGGAAAACCTTCTTGGAGAACGCGTTGCTTGATGGTGTCCGTGGGCAGGGAAAGGTCGCCTTGGCCATGGCGTTTCCCCGGGTATCGCCGCTCAACTGCTGGTCGGTGGGCGCACATCGCACAGTCGGACTAAATGCCCTCTACATCTTCATGAGGACACCGTCTGTAACATGACTAAGCAGAGTGACGAAGCCGCCCTTCTTCGAATAGCCGCACTGATCATTTGGGACGAGGCCTCCATGATCCACCGTTACATGCTGGAGGCTGTAGACCGATTGTTGCGAGACGTGACGGGCATCGACAAGCCGTTCGGAGGGAAGACCATCCTTCTCGCTGGAGACTTCCAGCAGGTCTTGTCGATTGTCTACCGGGGCACACGGGCGAATATCTCCGGCATCGTGTTGTCACGTTCACAACACACTATTCGATGAAAATGACATTATCATATGTCATTTTTGGATTTATATATATTTCATAAAAATCAGGGTTTAGTGATATTTATGCGCGAAATAGGGATACATAAAGGCAACAAGCTAGAAAAGTGCAGTATGCGTACAATGAAAACACCGAAATGTGCATACATGTATCATTCTTTATTCAAATGTTTACGAGCAGAGTACTTTTCACCCTATACCGTCGAGGCATGACTGATACTATCAGTCAGGGCGGTCGACAAATCCTACTAATTTATTCAGCATTCTCTTCGGTCTCTTCTACTTCTGCTTCGTCACCCGACGACTCAACAGTGGCTGCTTCCTTCCCCTTACTCGTCGGGTCAGTCTTCTTTTTTGGCATCGTCTCGGCATCCTGATCGGGCTCGGCGTCGAAATTGGTCAGCCGTTGCTGCGCAGAGCTGACCATGTATGGGTCGTGGTCGAAGCCGATCGCGTTCAAACCACACCTCATGGCGGCCATGGACGTCGAGCCGACGCCGCAGCAAGCGTCGAGAATCCAGTTGAGTGGACGGCCGTCGTCATCCACCTTGCCCGGATTGTCACCGAGCATGTGGCACTGGATCAGCTCCATCAACAGTGCTAGGGGTTTCTGATGGTTATTCACGACTTTGCCGTCGCGTTTGTACATCTGGTGCACAACCGGGAAGCCGCGCAAAAGTGACGCGCGGCTGTAACGTTCACCTTCCCCAAAATCAAAGTTGAACATCCACTCCGGCTTTTTAGAAGACTCCCCCGCGGCATCGCTCTTTACATGGTACCCCAGGACGCCACATTCAACGTCATTGTAGCGTACGGACTTGTTGGGGTTCATGTGCACGTTCTGCTTGTGCCAGAAGAACCGCTCCGCGCGGCCGGAGCAGTAATTTTCAATCACCTCCAGGAAATCGTTTTGTTGGACGAAACCGCAAAAGAAAGCGACTGTCCATGCCGGGGCGGTGGTCTTGGCGTTGAAAGACTCCAGGAACGTTTGCACCTCCTCCTTGGTCATCGCGTCGGGAGTCTTCTCCTTGTCAAGGGCGTAATTGCAGTCGATGACCGCCCCCGTGAAGGGCAGTCTCGGGATGTCCTTCAAATCGTCCATGCTGCTGCCCTTGACGATCTTCCAACGAGGGAACATCGTCACGTCCTGAAGATGTGTGGGCTCGTCGCCCTCCAGGCCCGCCTCTCCTGCAACCTTAGGCTCCGGCCCGTCGGTCCGCGCCTCCCGATAGAGTTTGATGTCGACTTTCACCTCGACCTGTTGCAAGCCTAGGATGTGAGCCGCGCTTGGCGCCTGCGCTTCTTTGAGATTTGCCCGCGCGTTCTCGACGTAATTGAAGATCTCGACGTATTTTAGCGCAGCAGGCTTTCAAGTTCAAAAAGGACGAGCACGGCGAAGTGGGCATGCAGTACAAACAGTATTCCATTTCACCCAAATGGTTACCCGAGACTCCATTGGTAAAGCTTGCTTCTACACCCCCTGTCGCGGGGCCTGGATACATCAAGCCGATTCCTTTTACCGAAGAAGGCATCGAAAAGCTTGAGCATACCTTACAGGCGTTGAAGGACATTTTGGGCACAAAGCTCACGGACGTGCACGAAAAGTTTTGGCGCGAGGATGTCATCGAGAAACAGCGCCACCTAACTGCTGGTGGAGAATGTCAAGCGCCCGCGATACCCTTTCAGCATCCCGAGAAAATCGCCATCGAGCGCAATGCCACCTTGGTTCGACTGATAGAGGCGCCCGCGTTGGCGATAGAAGCTGCCGGGGCTGCCGCCGTCCCCGCTATACCGGTGCGCATCCAACGCCGAATTGATCGAGCGCTGATAGAAGTGTACAACGGTAAACGGAAACACCAAGGTCGAGCCCAAAAGCAAGCAGAGCAGTACGTGGACAACGCCCAGTGGGAGGTCACCTACGGCCAATGGTTTACCTTATCTGGACGGTGGGTGTCCGTTGCAGGGATGCCCCTCTGTGGAAGCCATCCTGTCGCGCCAGCACGAACTGTTTGCATTAATTCGCGACCATCTGCAAACTCTGCCTGAGTAAGGACGCCTTTAACCCACTTATCCTCCAATGAACGAATACGAGATTGCACGCCCAAAAAGTGCTTTGTAGCGTTCTTCCGGATCATCGCAAGGCAAATTTGTCGAACCTGCATAAGGCTATCGAATTCCACCGACTCCAACAACGTGGAGTAGTATGCCCCCCCACGATCTCCACTTCGCGTGCATGCTTTCCGCAAGGCATACAAGCGGCCGCTGGATAGCGGCGGTCATGTCTTCGGGTTGATCCATGAATTGCGTCAGAATGTGCTGCGCGTGCCGTATTTCAAGGTATGTCTTACGCGAGGTCGACTTTACACAAAACTTCTGATTTTCTAGATCGTGAGATATAAGCGATTTAAGTTTCCGCTTATGTATTTTTTTAGTTTATTTTTCAAGAAAACTAATAAGTGTAGTTAACGGGAGAAAAATAACTTCTTTCGTTTGATAATAAATATGTCCAGAGGTAGAATAACAAATAAGTCAATAGCCAGATATGTCACACTGCAAACCAGATGATAAATAACACTGAAAACAGATAAGTAGGATACACTTTTCTCAACTGTTGCACAATGATACTTGCATATAACGATAATAAAGAAGTTTCTATATACCGGAGTCTACAACGGCTTCCAAGAAGCACTTTTCGGACCTTGCCAGGGTCCTCGTCAGTTGGAAATATGCAGAACTAACTTAGTTGCACTCGTGCCGTGACTTATGCTAAATCAGATACAAGCCAAAGTTGACCAGTTGTGCTGACTCAAAGGGATGATGACGTAATACAGTCTCTGAAAAAGTCTGACGCTTTCGTAATACAAAGAAAATTTTTCAGTTCTGGTGAAATCTGTCTCACGTAAAAATCTCTGAAAAACTTCCACGCTTTCGTAATACAAATCAAAAAAGACTGGTGATAACCCACAAAACCATTCCCACCCCAAAGAGGGCAAGCCGAAAATTTCAGTCCACACTGTCTTACGTAAAAGTGCCTCCAAAGTTCCCACGAGCACGTGATACTGCCCAAAAAATAGATACGTGAAACACTGAAGACGGTTCTGATAAGCAGTTTTTCAAGTTTGTGACAACATAGATATGGCGCCCCAGAAATATAGGGCAAGGCTACTCCAACAGTGCACAAGTATGTGAATACTTGTCCTTGCGAAGGCCTCGGCTGCCGTCAATATGAGGTCATAACCTACATCGACTGCTACACAGAAACCGATTCTACACAGATAGCCCCAGTGCACTGGCCATCCAAAGCTTGGTCCTCAGACCCAAAACCACCACTGTGTCCGGCTCAACTGAGCCTTCATGTTGTGGTAGCAACTGTCCGTAGCCATAAATCACATACAAATAACACAGGGGTCCCCACGATTGACCCCTATGCGCAGGCCCGAGGGCCACCACCCGCAGACCCGATCGAGCCCCCCATTTCCACAGCTCGACCACACCACTACCAACCCTTCAGTCTGCTCCTCATTCTCCTTCATTCTCCTCCTCTTTTTTAGAGCCTCACATTCTCACGAGCCAACTTCTTCACTAGCCGATTCCAGAAGCCAAAAGGAACCCTCGACACCATTCCCACCAGAGCCTCAAACAGCCAGCCAGCCGGGTACCCTTGCCAATCCAGTTCCCTCGCCAGGTCTGAGATAGCCATCGCCTTCTCCTGGTCCCCCGTCAAAGATAAGGAGTGCCTGTCGATCCTGTAGAGAACATTCAACGTCGAAGCCTTTTTCCGTGTCAGAGGGCAAGCCGACGAGAAAGCCACCAACGGGAAAAACTGCAACTGATCCCCGGTCTCAACTCCAGCCGCCACATTCTTAAGAAGCAGCCGAGTACTCACTCCGCCCGCCGTCACGGTCAACTGCATTCCACAGAAAGTCCATTCAAGCCCGTCAGACGTCTGCTCAACTGTCATTCCCTCTGGATAACAATCCTGCACATAGCCACGGAACACCCGCTTCATTCGTTCCACTGAAACATTCCGCCCTCTCAAAAGCAACGTGCAATCGTCCATTAGCCTCACTCCCGTCAACGTCTCGCCACGCCTAAGGATCCCGTCAGCCCACAGCGAAGTCGTCCACTGCATCTCCCCGAACACGCACACGCACTGTGCCAAGCCTGGACTTGCCTTCCCGCCGATCCCGATCCCGCAGGTCTGTCTCATAAGGGTCCCTGCAACAAAGAGAAACCCGTTGCCAAGGATAAACTGCACACCCGCCAAGATCTGTTCACGCGAAACTCGTACCGCCGCCTTTCTAGGAGTGCCCGGCTCATACCATTGCACTCCCTTACGTCCACGAGTGTTCACCAAAAGAGATCCCTCCTGCATCACTTCCGAGACCACAAACTCCGCCGCCCGCAAAGCCTGAGTATGCGTCAGCCTGACGTACATTTCTTTCACATCGAAACCCGCCGCCATCACACAGTCTCCCTCGTTGAGTTCAGCATTGAACTCACCAAGCCGCCCGCCAATCTCCTGCGTGGTTGCAACGTTAAAGTGACCCGGAATTTCCGAGAGGAGGAAACACAAACACCGGCCGATCCTGTTCTGCAAAAGCCTGTCAGGAGCTGCAAATCCTGGAACAACCGGCCTCCGCTTTTCCCACAACGACGCATCCTTGTGTTTCAGCATCAGATAAAGGTTCCCGAAATTGCCAGCCAAGTCCAAAGCTGCCACTGGTGTCAGGCCCGCCACTCTGTACCTCAGTTGCATACCTTCAACCACATCCGCCAGTTGTTTCTCCATTAACTCGTAGTTTCCCCCATCACGTTCCTGTCGGAGCCACCGCTGATAAACCATCTCACACACGCCAAAACCCACTGCTGTGTTCCTGTCCAGGGTGCCCCGTGCCAGTCCATTCAGCAGACCCACCGCCTCACGAACCTCCGATATGCTCGCGATCCCACCCGCGGAGTCAGGTTTTGTCGGCACCGCCGTCACGGCCCTCCTCAGCTCAACACCCGCCTTCTGGAACAGCATCCCCGCCGTCACGTCACACTTCATAAGCCTCTCAAAAACCGTCAAGATCCTCTTCTCCTTAGCAAACGCCTGCACTCGATCCCGCACCTCCCTTTCCAGTTGCCAAGAGAATCCCACACCCCACTCAGACGAGTACTGCACCCCTCTGGCATCCACCGCCGCACCGAACGACCGTTCAACCCGCGCCAATCCCTGTCTCGTAACTGGTCGGAGCTTAGCAGCCGCGCGGTTCTGGATAAGAAGGATACTAACATCAAAACGTGCCGCTTTCGAGCGGTCTTTGAAGCCAAGGGCGCTCTGCGGAGCAAGGAAAGCAAATTTGTTTTTCTGCAGCAGGCAAACAAGGTGAACGTTTTCTTGTTCATCCCATCGGCCCCACCCCGGGCCGTGAGGAACTACAAGCACAGTACGAGACGGCTTTCGCGTAGACTTCGCAGAGAGCAGAGCATGTTCAATACACTTCAGAATATGAGCTCGCGTGTAAACCGGATTTCCCAACGAACAGAAGTGCCAAAGCATACGATAGGAGTTGTACACCGTCCCGAAAACAGCGTCCTCAGCATATGGTGTACAAAAAACGGTGCTCTTCACATTAAAATCCAAAATAGACGCAAAAAGTTCATAGTCAAGGCTAAAACAAAATCTCAAGCTGTCTTGCTTCGGGTAAGGCGTGATCCAATAGTCCTGGGTGACGAGTCCCGACCAGGCAAACACTCGCTGGAGCACCTGCACAATAAGTTCTTCGGTCGGGATCTTTTGCCATTGTGAAGCTGTAAAAAACGCGTCAATACGTTGCAGTAAAATCAAAAAGCGATCCCAGGTGACCTGCACGAGTAAGCCAGACGCCGCGCAAACTGCAACAAATAAAACATCCTGGAAAACATTAAAATACGCAGTAAGTCTCTGATCTCCCACCACGAAAACCACGGGGAACAACCCGCGAAGGCTGTTGAAAGAAATAGATCGCAGCCCGCGGAACTGTCGCAGGAATTCTGACGAGCTCGCCAGTAGCTCTGCAGAAGAAAGGCCGGTGCCACTCGGTGTGTCGCGGAGACTCCTGTTGAGTAATTGAAAACGTCCCGACAGCTCTGTTGTGCGAAAACAAACATGACCTTCCCTTCTCGGCAGTGAGGGGTCGAGACTAGAGCAGATACAAACTGCATCCTCCACGCACGCTGCGACTCTGCCAAGATTCTTAAAAACATTCTCGATTTTCGGCAAAGCTGCGCGCACCACTCGGGTCCTGTTTCTGACAAACGTTCTCGTCGCCCCAACCGGATAGCACAGGTCAACACACTGAAGAAGGAAAGATTTCACAACGGAGGATCGCACTGTCTCTGGCAGAATAAACTTTCCAATATAAACCGCTTGAATCTGGAAATTGTGTACCTTTTTTGTCAGTCTCACCAGCGACGATCGCAGACGTAGCAGCCGTTTTCCTCCCACCACCGCTGAGGCAGTCTGCCAGAGTCGTACAAGCCCATCGCAGCTAAGCCTAGGAGCGAATTTCCAGTGCCAGGGTCTCCTCACTAAGTGTTTAATTTCCGTCTTCGCCCATACGTCTGAATCGCAAACCTCAATCGACGAAAATCTGAGCTTCGCATTCTCTCTCTGAAGCACTGGGAGCATCTCACGAAGTGTTCCCCGCAGGTTTCTAGTGTCGCTAAAAAGTTGTACCTTCGACCTGCCATACCTCAGTTTAAGTTTTGCCCAGTCCGAGAAACTCCAGCCACCCGCAGCGCAGTCAACTTCCCAGAGACCCTCAACAACAGTTTCCTTCTTCGAGCAACGGTACAGAGCCTGATTGAGACTACCCCCGTTATAGCCCTCTGTTACCACCCTCGCGTAGCTCCCGTCTCGACATGCTGCCCTCGCAGCTCTCGACCACATAGTCTTCTTCTTCTTCGCGCTCCCCCCGCGGTCAGCCCCGGCCCGCAGTCGCCTGTGTCGACGTCGAGAAGCTGACGTGTTTCGCCGCCACACGCCTACCGTGTTGAGCGTGTTCTCCAGCCTCTGAGTCCTCCTAATGATGAGCTTCTCGTCGGCGTCGCAGTCACTCCTGCTCCTGTACACTCCGAGAGGCAGCATAAAATACGTGTGAATACCCTTCGCCCGCAGCCCACCATACAGCTTCCTCCCCCCAGCCATATGAGTCTTCAGCACGACCTCAAAATGTTTTGTCAGTCTCTCCCTCTTACCGCTCCAGAATTTGCCCACGTAGGTCCTATGCGTCAGGATAGATCCCAGCACATACGTGCCATACCTCTCCCCCTCCAGAAACCAGTCAGCGATCTCTCTCGCCGACATCGCATTCCACCACGGGAAAAACCTCCGTAGCCACCACCTAGGTTGTTCCCCCATCAACCACATAAAAATCAGTGAACCAAAAAGAGATAGGTCCACTGCCTGCTTCACGAGCGCATTCCCCTCTGCGCACTTCCCGACAACTCCCTCCAAAACTTCCATTAAAAGATACAACAGGCCCTGCATCTTTTGGAGCTGGAATTGTCGGCGGCCTCCCTGCTAGAGCTTACGGACATCCAGCACCCCTTCACGGTGCGCCTTCGCTGCCAAAGTAACTGCCTGCTCATCCTCCAGCGTGAGTGCCTCCTCCGGTTTCACCACACCAAATTTCACCAGGAATAGTTTCAGTTTAGATTTAGCCAGCTGCGTTTTGAACATCTTGCTGACTTGCGCTGCACTCGCCTTGCTCACTTTTGCCTTGGCCACAGGTGCTGGATCCGCGGCTGCACCCGCCGGCGGTAAAATCCCTGTAGATCCAGTGAGCTGGCTCCCACTCTTCGTCTTATGAGACGGTGGGGGGCTGGTGGCACCACTCGCCGTCAGTGCGGACGCTGTCATCCTCACTGCCGCCGCACCCGCCTCTCTTCTCTTGTGCTGTCTGCGCCTGCGTTTCCTGGTGTCCTCCGAAGTGCTGTCATTCTGGGCGCTGGAATCTGAGTCCGACGAGGAATCCGAGCTGGAGTTCTTTGACTTCTTTGACTTCTTCGATCTCTTCTTTTTCGACTTCTTGCTCTTTTTCTTGCGGTCAGGTGAGGAAACCTCCTCCGAATCCTCTGAAAAGTGCACTGCCTTACCCTTCTGTGTGCCTAACAGTGCCTTGTTGATCCGCACATCTGCCTGGCTAGCCCCCTTCACTGCCGACAGTTTTTTCTCGAACTCCGTCGCTCTTTTTGCCTCTGCCGTCTCCGCGCGTGCTGCCAGCAATTCTTGGTAGAGGTCATTCCGGGCCTTTTGTTCCGCCGCCACTTGAGCTTCCAACGCCGTAGCTCGTTTCTTCTCCTCATCGTGACGCTCCCGCCAGACCGATTGAAAAGGTTGGTTCGTGATAGGATTAATACGTGGTATAAAAGGTGCCTGTTCGTGTTGCATTGGGGCCACTTGCCCGAAAGGTGGCTGAAGACCCGCTGCCGTTGGGGTCGCAGGACTGTAGGCCTGGAAATTGGCCGGAGCATACTGTCCCGCGGCGTAGCTTGGAACTGGAGTTGCCATTTGGTAGCTTGCCGCCGGTGGTGGTTGCTGGAAAACTGTTTGAGCCACTGGCGGCGCTCCTGGAACCTGCTGTGTCGCCTGTTGTTGTTGCTGCTGATTCTCCATTGTAGAAATAAAACACGTGAAGTAATAAAAATAGAGACTCTGATTTTGTTTTTCTGTTTTGAATCTGTAAAACTCAGATAAAGATTGGTACCTCTGTCGAGCCCCTGAATCTTCGGATAAGCTGTGCTGTGGGAGATCTCACTGAAATAAGTCCCTAAGAGTCACAGTAACTTGTAGTTTATTTTTCAAGAAAACTAATAAGTGTAGTTAACGGTAGAAAAATAACTTCTTTCGTTTGATAATAAATATGTCCAGAGGTAGAATAACAAATAAGTCAATAGCCAGATATGTCACACTGCAAACCAGATGATAAATAACACTGAAAACAGATAAGTAGGATACACTTTTCTCAACTGTTGCACAATGATACTTGCATATAACGATAATAAAGAAGTTTCTATATACCGGAGTCTACAACGGCTTCCAAGAAGCACTTTTCGGACCTTGCCAGGGTCCTCGTCAGTTGGAAATATGCAGAACTAACTTAGTTGCACTCGTGCCGTGACTTATGCTAAATCAGATACAAGCCAAAGTTGACCAGTTGTGCTGACTCAAAGGGATGATGACGTAATACAGTCTCTGAAAAAGTCTGACGCTTTCGTAATACAAAGAAAATTTTTTCAGTTCTGGTGAAATCTGTCTCACGTAAAAATCTCTGAAAAACTTCCACGCTTTCGTAATACAAATCAAAAAAGACTGGTGATAACCCACAAAACCATTCCCACCCCAAAGAGGGCAAGCCGAAAATTTCAGTCCACACTGTCTTACGTAAAAGTGCCTCCAAAGTTCCCACGAGCTTAAGAGCTTAAGTATGGGAGATAACTGAGCGGTATCGACCATAACTTTTCAATGCCTGGGTCAATTGCATACCCGGAGTACGCAATATGTTCAGATTGCTTTGAGCGACATGTTTATCGAATAAAAATATTTTCGGAAGTTTTGTGTAAAGTCGACCTTGCGTAAGACATACCTTGATTTGAAAAACGAAGTACGCATTCAATTTTGGCTGATTCGACCTGCCGCACTTCTCAGCATACCAGGCGAAGATGGCAGTTTCACAGGACACCTTGGCCTCGGGAGTAGAGTGAATCCATCGCAGTAACAGATCTTTGTGCCCGGCATGGAGATCTGATGGAATAAGAGATTCGATCTTATGTAAGTTCTGCCCCCAATGGAACGTGCACTCCAGATTGTTACGGTCATCTTGGTCTGTCCAAACTTTCTTGATTGCTGCCCAGTTAGCACCTGTGCCCCAAATATTAATCAGTTCTTGAAAACCAAGTATATCATGCGTAGGTTACACGGTGCTGACAATCGTCTACGATTGTCAGAACGTTATAACGTGCAAACTCCCACATTGAAAACTATGATTATTGACTTGCCCTGTATATCATGTGTAGGTTACACGGTGCTGACAATGGTATACGATTGTCAGCTGCTGACAATGGTATACGATTGTCAACGGTTCTGACAATCGTATACGATTGTCAGAACCGTGTAACTTACAAACTCTTCCATTGAAAATTATGATCTTAAACTTACCTGCTGCATCTCCCATGAAGCCGTAGAATAATACTTCCGCACGCGGGTGTTCGGCTGCTACCGTCTTCTTCACCAATGTCCAAAACAGTACCTGTGTTTCGGTACAGTCTTTGGGTACGTTCATGGTGGCAATAGTGAGCAGGGCGTTGGCCTCTATGGAGAACACGTGCGCCCCCATCGTCACCCAATCCCCAGAAACCTTGCGATGTACGAAATCCAAGAGGACGTACTGTACGCTGAGCGAAGGTACTGGTCGTCGCTGCTGTTCGGGTTCATGCGAAGCACGAGATCGACACCTCCATCCACTCCGACACTGGACATAACGAACGTGTGAGCATAACTATCGATGTTCCCCTCGTCCGCGAAAGATTGCAGCAGCCCCTTACCGTGCTGAGCAGCCCATTGGGAAACGGCTTTCATGCCCTCATCCTGTCGACGACCTCGCACGAAATTCTGGTCCACTGCCTTATCAATCACTTTCATTTTCCTCGCGATGTCTGGTAGCTGGCTAGGGTCAAAAGAAGAATCTTTTGGAAAGACGGTTTTCGTGAGTAAAGTCCTTTTCACGTCGCAAACGTTTCGCACTCCACCGGTATTTAGAACCTCCGCAGCCCTAGCCTTAGCCGTTTTTATCTCATTCACGCTGGGGTTGTCGGTGGACAATACCACATGGTTGTGCGCATCGGCGCCGGTATACAGGACGAGGATATTCCCATCGGAGTCAAGTTCGGTGGTTACCGAAAACGGACAACTGCCAGAATGAAGCGGCTCGGCGTTGCAATGGGCGCAAGCCAGATTGCGGTTTTTAAAGGTACCGGTGAAGCCGGAATGGTTCCGGTCACCCGTTTGACGATATACGATACATGCAACGTTCTTACAGGTTAAAGCCCCACCACATCGCGTAGTTCTACTGAGTCGGCCTCTGATACGTTTTTTGTCGGACGAGCGCAGCCAGGTCTGCGGATCGTATTTTAAAAAATCTCTCCAAGGAGAGAAAACTCCGGCACGTGGCTTGTAAACTACCCCCGGAAGAAGAGGCACTGGCAGTTCGTCGACAAGCTCTTCAGGCTGAACTGGCGCTACGTCTTGGGACAAATAACGTCCTGCGAAAAATCAATCGGAATAG
The DNA here is from genome assembly GCA_001247695.2 of Cymbomonas tetramitiformis. Lineage (NCBI taxonomy): Eukaryota > Viridiplantae > Chlorophyta > Pyramimonadophyceae > Pyramimonadales > Pyramimonadaceae > Cymbomonas > Cymbomonas tetramitiformis. Next base: position 2,019 of record LGRX02018588.1, on the reverse strand, counting down.
CTGGTCCGTTGTAGGCTGCATATTCCGATTTAACCTTGTGCTTGAGCTTTGGTTATATTCCCGCGCTGGAGGATTTCGTAGATTCATACCAGTCTTTTGGAGGTAGGGGCGATTCGGTTAAGTCACAAACAACATGTTCTTGCTTATTTCAGGGCGAGGCGGAGAAGCTGATGCTTGGGAAGATTCGTGGGTGGCTGTTTCGAGATTCACACAACCGGTCTTCACGTCACTCGTAGATCCGGGGGTTGAGCTGACACCACCGATCACAAGTACGACAGCTCCGTCAGGGAACACGGTACCGAGCTCGACAGTTTGCACATTTTCTGTGCTGCGCATGTGAAGAAGCATCGGGGTATCGGTAAGGGTTGGAAACAAGGCCTGTAGTAACTGAAGAGAGATTGGCACCGCATGCGGGACATCCAAAGCATGGTTACCGTATCGCAGGGAAGTCGGCATGGTATCCTAAGGTACCATGAAAAATGAATTATTTTATGAAAGGAATACTCTATATAGACATGGGTTCAGTGTAAATTTTCCTAAGTGCCTATCCTAAGGTACCATGAGAAATGAATTATTTTATGAAAATAATATTCTATATAGACATGGGTCCAGTGTAAGTTTTGAAGAACCAAGCATTGAAGCTAATCGCTTGGGAAACAGTTCTGACAATCGTATACGATTGTCAGAACCGTCGGGAATATTAATGTTGTAAGATTAATGTTGGGAGGGTGGGGAGTATGTACGCCACACCGCTGTGACTCGCCGCTTCGTAAGTACAAAGAAAAACATTCAATTCGTTTGGGAAACAGTTCTGACAATCGTACACGATTGTCAGAACTGTGCATCGCGACTCGACAATCGATTGACAGAATCAAATTGTCCATGCAATATTCTTTAAGTATATATATATATTTTTAAATTTTCTTAAGTATGTGAAAACGCAGGCGTCGACGCGGACCGACGCGTTACCCTCCTTAAGGGTCGTTCCATTTATTGTCCTATGGGGGGGGGTGGAAGGCACGTTGCTTGAACCCCCTCCCCCCCTGAGGACAACCATGCATACCGACCCCCCCTACCCTGAGGACACGATCACCGGAGCCCCCCCTCCCCCCTCCGGACACGCAAATTATGCAGACTTCATTTCACTTTTATTATCGAAGTCGGAACTAACCGCAACCATGGGACATTCAAGGTTAATATATTTGTTGTGCGTAATAATCTTGATGGCGCTACATCCACATACGTCGATATGCATCTTTCCGCATGACGACGACGCGGGAGGGATGTGATACTTACACATGGTACATATGTGTAATGCTCTACTCCGGCATGCTGAAACACTTATTCCTGTAGACTTTACATACACACCAATTTTGGTTGAAATTGCTATAAAGTAATAGGATTGAATGTCATTATGTTAATGCTTGATGCACATTTACGCTTACATATGCAAACAACAACTAAAAGCATTGGAGACATCATTTACAGACTCGCACCTATACGGCATGGAGGTTGTGTGTGTCTCGGGCGCTTGCCCACCAACCAGTGCTTCATATGTATATATATATATATTCAATGCTTCAGTACTTCATATCCAAATCAATGATAAGATATCTCAAACACGGGTGGATCTCTATTGCGGTCGCGAAAAATGCTGACTGCGCTGTTTGATAAAAGCACAGTGCAATTGGGTTACCATTCAAAAAAACAAGAACGGGCTCACTATGGGGAACAAGTAATTTGATGAGGCACTCACGTGAAGCCTTGGTAACAAGCTGCTTGGCGAATTCCGCTTGCCCAACGTTGAGAAAAACCCGCCGCGTCGCCAACTCGCCATGGTGGAAAATATAGCTCTAAGTTCTTCCTTGTTTAATAGGACGTCGACGAATTAAAAAGAAAATGCCCGGTAAATACATTGGGGGTTTGGACCTCAAGCCTAAAGCCCACACCCCACCCCGCCTTTTTCCCGCGAAAAGGCCGAAAGCCCCCCCCCCTTTCTCGAACATAACGGCCCAAAGC
>LGRX02018586.1:0-14763 GCA_001247695.2 Cymbomonas tetramitiformis | reverse complement strand
GAACTCCTCCATACCTGCCGGGTTGCTTATCCAGCACTTTTCTGCAGAATGTACACCAGAGCACGTAGGACATATCAATTTCTTCCCGTCATTGAACCTCTTCTCCTCGCTCTGCCTCCTTCTGTCCGCAACCAGTGCTCTTGCCACTGCTACAGCCTCCTCGTCCACAGTAGCTCCCACAATACTCGATGAATAAACCGCCGATTGCTGCACGACATTCACATAGAAATACTCAGACCTCTGCATAAGCATATCAAACGAAGGACGTCGTTCCTTACTGATATCCGCAACCACCTGCGAATACTCCATAGGCATAGCCGCAACAGCCAGAGCAGTCACCAGCACCTCCACAGTTGTCGGGTCAAGCTTTGCACCCCCATAGTTGGCCACTGAGCACATAACGTCACCAAAATATCCCAACTGCTTCACCGGGTCCTCATTGGCGTTCACCGTCAGCTTGCATAGCTTCTTCATTGAGCCCGCGAGTTGACCAAACAGCTGCGGCTCCACTTTACACTTCAGTTTCCTGAACGCCTTCAACCCGTCGTTACCACAGCGTCGTACAACGTCAAAGGCGTCCCCAGCTGTCACCTGCTTCAAAATAGCCGACAAAATTGTACTGGCCATACTCGCAGAACCAGGCACAGTAATAAAACTGCCGCTGTCGTCAAAGACCTCTTCAAATTCGTCCTCGTCCTCTGCCTGTGACGCAGGCTTGTCTTCTGCCCGTGATGACGGCTTCTCCTTCGCAGCCGTGTTGCCATATCCTCTCGATTTAGGCATATACAAGTCCAGTCCTTTGATATCTGCAATATCTGACACTTGATAGTCGCACACCAGTTCTAGCAGCTCAGGATAAAACGTGACTGCTGACTCTAACTGTGTCTTAAATTGTACCCAGGACTCATACTGATTCCTCTCTGTACCCGTGTACTTCGTCGTACCCAACAACTTCACAACGCACTGAACTGTCTTCTGTGCGTTGGCAGTGCTCATTGCACTCGACGCAGCTTCTTCATTTTCTGTCGATTTCCCAGACTCCTTCTTCTCTGAAATCAAAGCCTGAATTGTCGCTTCCATTGATTTCATAAAACTAGCCTGCTGCTCTACCAATTCCTGAAGCTGCGATTCCCTCGTAGGATACTTTACGTCCGCCATGACGGCTGTATCTACACTATCAGACCTATATCAGGCCCATAACCTAGGATAATCAACTTCTACTAACTTCATATATCCAGTAGAAAGTGTACGAACACACACTCATACGCACACACACTGTTGATTGATTTAAACTGATAATGGATGTTTGTTCGTTACACACAGTGCTTATATCACATAGCACTGTTCAAGTGCTCACTGTTACTCAGTCATAGCTCCTTCTATACTCGTACTAGTACTCTTGTGTTCTTGTGACAGATACTGTATCCATTTTGAATTGATCTTCTGTCTCTTGTAATCTCATTGTCATCATTGTTTTGTTCACCTTTACACATAGTACTGTACTCTGTCATACTGTCATACTGTCATACTGTCATACTGTCATACTGTCATACAGTCATTGAATTTGTCTTTTGAGCTCTCTGTCTTTAACACTGTCTCAGAGTCCACAGTTTTCCTACATAGCAATCGAAGCTACCCCGCCCAACACTGCCCTGCGCCCTGCTGGAGGAGCATCTGCGCAGCAGCAGAGCTAGGCGGTGCCGCGGTATCATGTCTGACATGTAACACGGCGCCAGTGACGGATATTCCAAGGTGGCACGCCCGCCCGGGCCGGGAAAACTGACGTGAAGACTGACGTGCTGAGCAAGGGATGACGGCAGGCTCGATGAAAGGAACATGAAAAGAAAGCGAAGGCACGCACTAATGTGCTCCCTACTACAATCGAGGGACGATACGGGGTAGGGACTCGGCCATCCCAGTGCCTCTCATCGCAGCAAACAGCAAAGGCAGACTAGTTTGCAATGGCAGACAATCGGCCGTACCCGCCAGCAAGATGCCCCAGAGACTGCCGCACATCGCCGCCCCGCTTACAGCGCGGTCATCCGCGATCACAGGAAACCCGGAGACAAGAGAAATAGTTTAGGATTTCTCGCCTAGACGTGAATCCAAAATCTGAAATGCCCGGAAATCACACTGAGAGATAAAGAGGAGTTCGCCTTCAGCCTTAGTCCCCTGGGCGAAGGATGGGGACAGGGGGCACCATGCGTTACTCAAAAGGGGGCTGTACAGGGGGTGTGGTGGTATTGGTGGACGGGGGCGCTCGGAGGGACAGTCGGGTTTGGTTGGGATCGCGGCACATGGAGTGGTTGGAGCTGCCGTGGCGGGGGCGGCAGGTGCAGGTAGTCACTATAGATGACTTAAGGGGCAGGTTCCGTGTGCCCGCACTTGTGAGATGGGGCAGAAACCGGGAAGGCTGGCGGTGACCCCACCTCTTGCCACATGCAGGCTCTGGGAGGTGGTGGCAGGCGCCGCCCAGCAGGTGTGGCAACGGCACAACATGCGAGGGTCACGGCGAGCCTTCTGGGACTGGGGGTGCCCGTTCCTCAGGCGACTCCTGCGGACCTGGCAGGGGTACCCCCTAGACTCTCGAATGTATGAGTCTGGGCCTGCTGCAACCCCACCGGCTAGTACAGCCACATCGAACCAATCACAACAAGAGCTAGCTCGGTGTCCAATCACTCGTGCCATGATTCACACAAGACCGTGACAAGATTGTGATTCAAACCCCAAACATTTGGGCAGGTGAGGGATTTGCCCACACCCTTTACCCGTATCCGCCCAGTGTGACGTGGACCTAGACGGAAGACGCCTGGACACTGCCATACAAGCCGCATGACACAAGTGGCGGACACTCCCAGCAAGGCTGCCTGACTACTAATGCAGCAGCAAAGGTGTACTGGGCAAAGGAAAACGATTCCATCTTCAGCACTCCTTGCCTCCCGCACAGATAGCATCGCCCTCTGCATTTGTGCGGTGAACACACTTAGAGACGTGAGGAGCGCCCGAAGGCCCAATTTAATCCATCACCACCACAGTCGATACGATAAGTGTGAAGGAACAGGGCTGGGCCGTGCAAAGATACCACATACACACACTGTAAGAAAAGCAGTGTGGATGACAGCAAAGCCCACAGGCATGAGTCACTGACGGGTGCGTCACATGCGGCGTACCAACACCCGGGTCACGGAGTAAGCGTGTTCTGGTGGCATGCCCCCCGGCGATTCACTAAGTGTGCAGCGCATGTATCGCCAGCAGGCATGATGAAGGGGTGCAGCAACTAAATGCGGGCACTGAGGTGCTCCTCGCACAAATCAGACACAAAGTGTGGCAGTCACCACCCCCTGCCACTCCGTCCCGCAAAGGCCGAAGAGTCGGCCGTGTTCCTCAAGAGGCAGTGCCCGCCAGAAAGGTAAGACGACCCCCCCCTGCACACATAGTGGGGAAATGACAGCACAGATGGCACGATGGTCCGTAGGCATATTGCGGAGGACTTTCTCGCCGGATGCGTGCCGGTGCCGGCCAGTGCAGTGCAGGCGAGTCCGCACTGAAGTATAGATCCCCATCGTGTCTCCCATTCAACTGTAAATTTCGACACACGCAGTGCCGGTTGCCGGTTGCCGGGAGGAGCGGAGCCGCAACCTCTTGGCAGGCATCCTCTGAGGACGCTGTCTCCAGTAGCGCTGCGTCATGGTCTGCAGTGGTGTCGAATCCTGCCAGCATTTTGCCTGCAAGTGACGCTTCAATTAGTGGTGAGCACACGCTCCTGGAGATGAGGAAGACATTCTCCGCATGTCCGACACATCCCCAAACGCAGAAAGCAGCAACGGGAAGGCCCCGGAAATCCACGGAAGAGGGTTGAGATAACGAGATGGCTGCAAGCACGCACCGAGACAATCGACGAGGTGCATGGCTCGGCATTGCTGAAGGGGGCCGTTGGCTGCTTCGGGGTCGTCGGAATGCAGGAACGATAACGACTTCAGAATGCTCGGGAAATACGCCCTCTGCTCAGAACCTCGCCCGCAACCAATGTGAGGCTTCGACCTGGATAGTTCCCAGATGCAGCAGTCCCCTGTGCGGGGCTTCTGTCAGGATTCCCTCCACCAAGTGGTAGCCACCAACGAGAGAGGTTGAGCAGAAAATCAATTTTGGACCATGAGAATGAGAATGAGAATGAGAATGCGAACCGGGCATTGAGGAATGTAGCGCCTCGACATAACATAACACTCATTGAATAAGATTTTGTTCAAATTGGAGTGCCACAGAATTTTTGTGGTTTCAGACTTTCAGAATCCGTGACTCCTGCTGCAGTTGAGCAGAATGACACATGTAGCTCCGTGACACAAACAGGATGTACAAGTAGCAACGAAGCGACACGCCTGTTCAGCTCTGTTCCTTTTGCTCTTGCAAACAGGAACTTCACGGGTACCTACGGTACTCTGTGAGGCACACTGCAAATCTGATTTTGCAAGATTTTCTTCACCTGTTTCACCTGTAAACAGTAGAGTAGGTAGTGACAAGACCACTAGGTTGTACGACAGCGATCGAACGACGACGGGAGATCTAGCAGCGAAGTCGCGGGGACGGCGTTACGACTTCAAACGGCGGCTTCACATCGGCTACGGCAGTACGATTGACTCCACTGGGACTCCTTTGAGGTGTAAAAATGTCGGGAGGTGCTAAGAACAAGGGTCTAGAGGATTTCCCACCCCTCCCGGGGAAGCCAGACATCGGGCAGGCTTCCCCTTCCCCCGCAGCACTGTCCACACAGGAAGTGCTGATGCAACAAATTCTGGTAATGCAAAAGCAGCAAGGGGAGCTGCTGGAAATGCAGAGGCAGCAGGCAGAGGAGCATCGCCTGCTGCGTGATGAGCTTCAACGTCAAGCACAGATCAACGTGGAGTTGGAGGCGAAGGTTACAGCGAAGCCTGGGACATCGGACCCGGACACCGTGGCCAAGACCGCTGAGCAACTTCTGGAGAGAAGGAGGAAACTGGCGTACGTGCCAGCAGCCTCAGTCAACCCGTTCCCGCCGAGGCCGGCTACGCTGACATTGAGAATGCCGCATCTGTACGACCTGCACGGAAACAAGACGTACGACGCTCTCTCCAAGAAGTCCAACTCTTCAATGAAGTACGAGTGCTTGGTTTTGGCTCCGGCGCTGTCTTACTTGCACGACGTGGTGTGTGAATGCAACGAGACGTTGGACGTGGATGAGGACTGCGAGTTGTCGGGCCGCGAGTGGCAGAAACGTTTTCACGCAGTGACCAACTCTGTGCACGGCGTGTACGCGATGCTGTGCAACAGGTGGACGATGCTGGAACTGCGCGGGCAGCTGGAGCAGGAGCCTGGATCTTCACAGCGGGGAGGATCTGACGCTCTACGTGCAAAACTGCAGTTCGTGGAGGACAGAGTCTACCAGGCAGCGGACGGCGTGGTGGCAGACGAGGTGTTGCAGCAGTGGCTGAACGACTTTGACAAGAACCGCGGCAAGGCAATGCTGAGCCTTACGTCGAAAAATGCAGCGAGTGCGGAGACGCGGGCCGTGAAAGATCACCGGGACCGGGACCAGTGCTGGAAGGAGAACGAGAAGCGTAAGAAGAACGATGAGAAGGACGGTAAGAAGCCTACCGACAAAGGCGGCAAGGGCCGGGGCGGAAAGCCCGCGGCCGATGTGTGATGTGCGTGCCGCCACCCCGTCCAGCGCAACAGCCCTCTCCGGGCGCCGGTCGGGGAAAACTCACCGTGCAACAGCAGGTGAGACAGCGGAGGGGAGCATGGCGCGCGGCGGGCGCCAGTTCCGAAGTGATGCAGTGGATTACTCACGGGGTGAAGTTGAGGTGGAAGTATTGGAATCTGCAGTGCCTGCTGATCAGTTTGGTGTAAAGCATGACTGTCTAGGCCTTGTACAGTAGTCAGGATGCTCAAACCCTGAAGAAACCCTAAGGAAACCCTATGAAACCCTTAGATCTAGATCTGTAGATCTGCTGAACTAATCGTGGCCGTTGGATCATATGATGACCATCGGCAAGAGACAGTGTCTAATAGCTCGCGGCCCATCTTCTGAAAGTGGGCCGGAGAGTTCATCGGCCCATCGCAGGCGTGTCACTGCAGTCGTTATGAACTCGACAGTGACACGTCAGACTCTAATTAGTGAACTTTCACTTAGACTGCCCAATCAGTAATGATTGGGCGCTAATGTTCGTGGCGTTTCAAGCTGCGAACTGCTATATCTTTTGAGAATGAAAGCTTACGCTCGCTTTTTGCAAACTACCCACCGCTGAATTCCAACAGGTTATGGGCCCACTTACTTTGTAAGTGCGTTCTATTTTGTTTATCACGCTAATTTCCGCTGCGCGTACGCAAATTCATTATGGGAAGAAGCAGAAGCCAGGTGACCCCGCCGTCTAATCCTGATCTTGGCATACCAGCGTCTGAGGAGAAGCCGGGCGAACCAACTCCGCGGGATAATACTGTTGCGCTGTGTAGCCAACAGGAGCAAATCTCGGCACTTACGGACATGGTTAAGACTATGGGTGCTCAACTTCGCGAGCTCTCAGAATTATTGCCTTGGAAATAATTCGGGTTATTTAAATCAAGACTCACAGCAGAGTCGCGCCCGCGGGAGGGCGCGACAGATCGGGCACAACCTGTAGGCACAGTCTGCCCGATCAGGCCCGACCTATACCGAGGCGGTAGTTAGGTCGGAGGGTGTTGCGGCCCGCGAAGCCGCACACAAAAGTAGGAGCGTTTCACGGGCCTGGCAATTGTTGCAATTCTGACCCTGAAAGCTCCGGCTTTCTCTCTCAAATTCTGTAAAAATCTGAGTTGTAACTTTCGTTCAAAAAATTTTCGGCGTGAAAATAATTTTTCGAAGACCTTTTTTCTCCCAGCGCAGACGCAGTTGCACTGGGAAGTTAGATTGCGGCTTGACGCATGTCTGGTAGTTTAGTCGCGGGACCGAGAAATAATTACAGCAGGCAGTTGGAGCACGACAAGGGCACGCAGACGGACGTTTCTGGTGTTAACGGCCCTTTAAAAGATTCCCGTGACATCAGGGATTGGACGCATCCAGTTTTTGTACCGTGCGGGTGTCGTGTCGACTGCAACCGCTGGGACCCGCGCTTTCCGTACACGGGTTACGTTTTCCGCCAGCACGGCTACGAGGAGGAACGAGGCAGCGTAGCTCCAAGAATTTTTACGTCAGAGCCAGCGGATGAGCGGTCCTTCTTCCGTGGACATCCCGCCATCGACAGTTAAGGAGGAGTGCACGTTTGTAGAACGGTTACGCTAGGTTGATGATGACTGTCACCTGAAGCCGTTGGCCGCCTCCAGAAGGGCGTAATAGTGACGGTGCGTCGCCACTCTTGGAACTTAACGCGTCTTGCGTTAGTGGACAACTTTCGCGTTCCGTGGGAACGGCATGCAGGCGCGGGAACAGTCGGTGCATTACCGGGTGCTTGGACGCGGAGCGACTTGCAGGGACGTTTTGGTCTCTAGTTATTCCTGCGTGAGGTGTACAGGTGATTAGCGAATTTTTCCACACGGAAGCAGGCGCTCGCTTTGTTTTTCTTTCGCAAGGAGCGATGTGAGAGGCTCTGGGCCACGGCTAAATTATCTGATCAGCCGCTCTGGTGACGCAAGCGTCATTAGGCAGGTCTGGCATTCGCGACCCTTGGACTTACCCATGGGTTTTGGGGTTTGGTTGATCACACGAGCGCGAGGTGACCACGCGTCTGGAGAGGACGGCGCTCTGGGGAGGACAGCGAGGACGCCCACGGGAGACTCGGAGGGGATGTCTCCTACGCCGACCAGAATGGAGCAGCGGCCCTTGGGAGGTCTCGAAGCAGGGGGGCCGGTCTGGTGCAGCAAAGGGATGATGCAGGGGGCCCTCGTGAAGAAGGCGAGGCAGTGCGCGATGATGTCTTTCAGTGGAAGCCGACACACCGCATGAAGTGCAGCGGGAGGATCGACATTCCTGGGCGCTTGCCTCCCAACCCAGAGGGGGAGATACCGTGGGCGGCGGTACGCCAAGGGGGGGGCCCTCGGAAGGAAGGCACAGCGGTGCGCGCGGCTGCCCTCAGTGGATGCCAACACGCCGCATGGGGTGCAGCGAGAGGACCGATTTCGTGGGTGCTATCTCCCAACCCGAAGGGAGCCTTGGATGAAGGTGCGTGGCATGAAGGGTCGGGGGCGCTTTGCGGGTGGTAAGGATCGAGCCCACAAGCGAGTGGCGCCCGCCGTGTCGTTGCGCATCAGTTTAGGATTGGGTTGCAGTGGGCAGTCAGACGCCCGCTAAGGGATGCACACCAGCGTTGGGGACACGTTGGCTGACTGGCGTGCCCGGTTGTGGGAGGCACGTCGGCTTTGAGGCGCGAGCCTGTTGCTCCGGGAGCGCGGGTTGTGTGGAGTGCGCCAGGGTTGTGAGATGTGCACCGTTGGTCGTTTTCGTGTGTTGTGGACGTGCGAAGGCTGTGCCTTGTGCTTCCGCTCTCGCGGTAAGGTACTGGCGGTAAAATAAGACGTCGGTAGCGTGCGGATGGCCTGTGTGTGGTGGCTGTTGGTTGGGGAGAGTACGCCCAGCGAGTGGGCACTCTTGTCGTGAGAGGTCTCACTTTGGCCTTGTCCGCCGGTGGTAGGAGGTGCGCAGGGTTTTTGCCGTTGCTCGTGTTGTGGAGTAGGCACGTGCCAGGGGGGTGGCTTTCGGCTGGGAAGTTGTTTGCGCCCACTAGGGATGGCGTGCCTTGTCCGCCGGTGGTAGGATGTGCACAGGTTCTGCCTTTGCTCGTGATGTGGAGTAGGCACATGACAGAGGTGGCCTTCGGCTGGGAGGTTGTCTGCGCCAAGGGATGGCGTGCTTTGTCCGCCGGTGGTAGGATGTGCGCAGGTTCTGCCTTTGCTCGTGATGTGTAGTAGGCACATGCCAGGGGTGGCTTTCGGCTGGGAGGTTGTCTGCGCCAGCAAGGAATGGCGTGTCTTGTCCGCCGGTTGTAGGATTTGCGCAGGTTTTGCCTTTGCTCGTGTTGTGGAGTACACACATGCAAGAGGTGGCTTTCGGCTGGGATGTTGTTTGCGCTAGCAGGGAATGGCGTACCTTCTCCGCTGGTGGAAGGATGCGAGCAGAGTTTGCCTTTGCTCCGTTTTTGGAGTGGGCGCAGGACGGGAGCCCGGGGTGGAGCTGTGTTTTCATTCTAAACAACAGCCGAGGATCCCTGGCAGGGCCTCAGGCAGCACCTTTGGGGCATGAACCTCGGGCGGCATCTTTGGGCGGAGGCCCTGACGACAGCGTGGGGCAAGGGTCCTGGGCAGCGTTGTTGGGCAAGACCATCGGGAGGCATCGTGGGGCGGTGCCCCGGGAGCGTCTTGAGCGAGTGCCACGGGGAGCACCGTTGGACAGGGACATCAGACGGCACATTAGGACTAGGGTCCTGGACTGCTCTTGGGTTCCCCGCTCACTGTGCTTGAGTTCACTTGTTCTGGGGGATTTGCTGTTGGAGGTACTGGAGTGCGGTGCCAAGCGTGAGAATGTGTGTCGCCTGGTGAGGTGTGCCTTACGCGGAGCGCACCGGGAGTTGGAGTGCGCGTGTTGGGGAAGCGCACGCTTTGTGTGATGTTCGTGAGCGAGGGAGTGCGCCGGATGTGCTCATGCTTCACAGTAAGCACCGGTTCAGCTGGGTGTGGTGACTTTGAGAGGTGCGCCGGCCGTGGGGTGAAATTTGGTGTGCGGCAGGCGTCGGTTGTACGAGGTTCGCCGCAGGGGGTGTGATTTGGTTGCGGGATTGGCACCGTTTCTTCTTCTGTGTGCTGATGGTAGGATGCGAGTCAGTTGTCTGACGTGTGTTAGTGGTGGGACGCGTGCCATTGGGGAATGTGTGTTGGTTTTGGGATGGCTGCAGCTGTGGGGTGTGTATTGGTAGAGATGTGCATCAGCAGTCGTGTGGCGGGAAGGCCGTGGAAGTGTGGTTGTTGTGGGGTGTGCACTTGCTGTCTCATGTGCACCGGTTGTGGTTTGCGCTCGGGTCGTATAGCGGGCAAGTGCGGTGAAGGGGTCACCGGGGGATGGACCTTCGGGGGTGCATTCGCGGAGAGAGGCATGCTGGCGTGTAGAAGAGTGAGAAGCCACAGATGAGTGTGCCAGTGGTGAGGTGCCCGCCAGGTAGGCCGAGCTTCCACAGATGTGCGTTGGCGGAAAAGGTGCCCTCGCGGACAGACCGGTCGGTAGCCGTGGGTGTTGCGCGCCTCATTGTTTTCTACAGCTCGATTACCATGTTGGGGTAATTGCACTTAGCAGCTTCACATCGCCAAGGAGGTGACGTCTCGGTGTGGACTGTGGGGTTGGGGGGTGACGCATGAGCTCTCGACCCTTGGCGGCACGCGAGTGTCGCCGCAGCACGGTCGAAGGCGAGACGATGGCGAGCACCGGCAGACCGTGGTGCGGTGGCAGCGGAGCTGGCTGGGCAGGCGGCCACTGGGGATGAGTGCGGAGCGCGCTGTTGAGCTCTCTTCTTCGAGGGGTCCAAGTGAATACAGTGATGCAGCGGCGGCAGCGGGGGATGAGTGCGCCTCGCTTGAGGGAGACTAGAAGCAGGACCCCTCCAAATAGGGCAGTAAAGAAGACGAGGGGCACAGGGTCATCCTGCCCGGCGTCATGGCATCAACTGGGCCACATGAGACTTGTCGGTGCCACAAGGGCCGAAATCCTACGAAGAAGGGGCCTTGACGGGGGGCACAAGAGGGCCTGCAGTGCGGGCGCAGCGGATCAGGAACGCGTTGTAAAGACGTGGCGGTCGGGATGGAGGCTTTCCCCCGCTTCGTGGCGAAGAAGGTAACGAGAAAGAGCCGTGCAGCCCCAGTGAGGGGCATCAAGCGTACAGCGGAGGTGGTGGGCCCCCCCCGCCCCAGAGGACTGCGTCGGGCATTCCCTGCAGGGGGGGGGTGTGCTACGGCGGCACGGCAGGTGGAAGTGCACTCGATGTTCATCAAGACCCAGACTAGAGGAGCGACTGCTACAAGCGGTATTGCGGAAAGAGTCTGGGGCAGCGCCTCGTCCTTCCGGGGGCCATGGCGGGGGCCGCAGCAGCTCTGAAGTGAGCACAGAAGGACTCGGTGGTGCTGATGCAGGAGTGCTACGGTAGGGCTTTGGCACGAGGCACCCAAGGAGCCTCTAGCACGGGGGCGGGAGGATTCGTGGCGCTCTACATCGCCTTCGCGTGCTTGGGGTGCTTGGGGCAGTGGCTGCCGGCCTCAGGCGACGTGCCGGTCTGGTTCATCACGTTCTCATCGTGGATTGTAGCCCGGGCACCATCAAGAATTACCGGGCGGGGGTGCAACAGCTACACCTGCAGCGAGAGCCCGCATGGAGGCCGGTGTCGGAGCGCTACGGGGTGGTAACCGCATCGCAATGAGTGCACACGTGTCGGGGCCGCCCCTCATCGTGAGCGAGGAGGATGCCTGTAATGTGAGGGCGGCGTCGGCGCAGATTGATGTGCTCGTCGCCGCAGATGGCGAGACGGTGCGGATTCGGGAGGTACTCCGGGGCCATCCAGTGCGGAGGCGGCTTGGGTGGGTGCCTCTTCGGAGAGTGCAGGGATCGGCGTTGTGCTCGATCTGGCACTGCGGGCGCTCATGTGCGCTTCAACCGGCGGAGCCGGCGACTCCCCCCCCTCTTCGTGCCGGAGAAGGTGGTAGGGAAGGAGGCGCGAAGGTGCCCCTTACGCATGCGGGGTTGGGGAAGGCATCAAGCGCTTGGCGGAGGCAGTGAGACTACGGCCGGATGCGCATGCCGGGCGCTCGCTGAGGCGGGCGGTGCCACGGCGGCAAAGCGCTTGGAGGGGCACACCAGGTACATGGAGACACAGGGGAGATTGGCGCAGCGACTGCCACGAGCGGACTGCGAGCTGGGGCCCGAGCAGCGGCGCTGTGGGCGGCGATCTTGGTGGGGTTCTTCGGGTTGTTCCGTAAGGACAACCTCACCATGGGTAAGGAGGACGCCTGCAACCCGCGGGCGGCTTTGGTGCGGGATGATGTGTTGTTCACCGAGGATGGCGAGACGGTGTGGATCAGGGTGAGGTACTCTAAGACCATCCAGTGCGGGAGCGCTTTCACTGGGTGCCCCTTCGGAGGGTGCCGGGGTTGGCACTGTTCCCAGTGTGGGCGCTGCGGGCGCTCATGGGCGCTACGGCGGACAGGGCCGGTGACTCCCCCCTCTTCGTGGTGGAGAAGGTGGTGGGGGGGAAGGTGCTGGTGGTGCCCCTGACCCACGCGGTCTGGTGGGGGGCATCAAGCTCTTGGCGAGGGCAGCGGGCCTGCGCCCAGAGGCCTACGCCGGGCACTCGCTCAGGCGGGGCGGGGCCACAGCGGCGAAGCAGCTGGAGGTGCACACCATGTACATCAAGCGCCAGGAAGACTGGCACAACGACTGCTACGAGAGGTACTTCGAGATGCAGCCCGAGCAGAGGCTCATCCTTCCGGGAGCCATGGCAGCGGCCGCGGCAACACTCACGTGATGTGAGCGCATGAAGGTCATGACATCCTTCCTCGGCCCCTGCCCGGCCCCCTTGGGTGAGTGTGTTCAGTGTTGCATTGTGCCACCGGCAGTCAGGCCGCTCAAGGGAGCGAAGAGCCCTGGGTAAGGCTAGGCCGCTCAAGGGAGCGAAGAGCCCTGGGTAAGGCTAGGCCGCTCAAGAGAGCGAAGAGCCCTGGGTAAGGCTAGGCCGCTCAAGAGAGCGAAGAGCCCTGGATAAGGCTAGACCGCTCAAGAGAGCGAAGAGCCCTGGGTAAGGCTAGGCCGCTCATGGTAGCGAAGAGTCTGATGACTAGGCCGCTCATGGTAGCGAGAGAGGGACTGCCGGCACGCACATCACATCACTGAACCTGTCAGGTGAGCCACTGCACAGGGCAGGAGGCATGGTAGAGGCTGCACGAGAGGACTGCTTGCCAAGGAGGCACTCTGCTAGCCAAGGAGGCAAGGAAGCAAGCAGAGAAGCACTGTTAGCTAGGAAGAGAGCAACAGTAGCTTAGCAGCTCGTGTAGCATTGTCACCTGACAGTTTCTGGGAGACACTCACTCAGCCAAAGGTCAGAATGCAAATGAGCCCTGGTTAAGGCAAAAGAGCAAATGAGCCCTGGATAAGGCAAAAGAGCAAATGAGCCCTGGATAAGGCAAAAGAGGAAAAGATAAATGGCAGAGAAATGAAAAGAGAAATGGCAGAGAAAGGAAAGACACAGCAATTAACTAATAGCGATTTAATGAGAAGCATTGCTGAGGCCTGCCAACATGCTTGACTTGTTTGTCTCACCCTGCTGTGAATTGCTTGAAATAATTCAGAATTATTGCCTTGGAAATAATTCGGGTTATTTAAATCAAGACTCACAGCAGAGTCGCGCCCGCGGGAGGGCGCGACAGATCGGGCACAACCTGTAGGCACAGTCTGCCCGATCAGGCCCGACCTATACCGAGGCGGTAGTTAGGTCGGAGGGTGTTGCGGCCCGCGAAGCCGCACACAAGTAGGAGCGTTTCACGGGCCTGGCAACTTTTGCAATTCTGACCCTGAAAGCTCCGGCTTTCTCTCTCAAATTCTGTAAAACCCTCCCTCCGCTCCACTCTGAGTTGTTTGCTTTGTTGTGGGGTTGGGGATTGAGAGCCAGGTGACGGCTGCACGAGAGGACTGCTTGCCAAGGAGGCACTCTGCTAGCCAAGGAGGCAAGGAAGGAAGCAGAGAAGCACTGTTAGCTAGGAAGAGAGCAACAGTAGCTTAGCAGCTCGTGTAGCATTGTCACCTGACAGTTTCTGGGAGACACTCACTCAGCCAAAGGTCAGAATGCAAATGAGCCCTGGTTAAGGCAAAAGAGCAAATGAGCCCTGGATAAGGCAAAAGAGCAAATGAGCCCTGGATAAGGCAAAAGAGGAAAAGATAAATGGCAGAGAAATGAAAAGAGAAATGGCAGAGAAAGGAAAGACACAGCAATTAACTAATAGCGATTTAATGAGAAGCATTGCTGAGGCCTGCCAACATGCTTGACTTGTTTGTCTCACCCTGCTGTGAATTGCTTGAAATAATTCAGAATTATTGCCTTGGAAATAATTCGGGTTATTTAAATCAAGACTCACAGCAGAGTCGCGCCCGCGGGAGGGCGCGACAGATCGGGCACAACCTGTAGGCACAGTCTGCCCGATCAGGCCCGACCTATACCGAGGCGGTAGTTAGGTCGGAGGGTGTTGCGGCCCGCGAAGCCGCACACAAGTAGGAGCGTTTCACGGGCCTGGCAACTTTTGCAATTCTGACCCTGAAAGCTCCGGCTTTCTCTCTCAAATTCTGTAAAACCCTCCCTCCGCTCCACTCTGAGTTGTTTGCTTTGTTGTGGGGTTGGGGATTGAGAGCCAGGTGACGGCTGCACGAGAGGACTGCTTGCCAAGGAGGCACTCTGCTAGCCAAGGAGGCAAGGAAGCAAGCAGAGAAGCACTGTTAGCTAGGAAGAGAGCAACAGTAGCTTAGCAGCTCGTGTAGCATTGTCACCTGACAGTTTCTGGGAGACACTCACTCAGCCAAAGGTCAGAATGCAATGAGCCCTGGATAAGGCAAAAGAGCAAATGAGCCCTGGATAAGGCAAAAGAGGAAAAGATAAATGGCAGAGAAATGAAAAGAGAAATGGCAGAGAAAGGAAAGACACAGCAATTAACTAATAGCAATTTAATGAGAAACATTGCTGAGGCCTGCCAACATGCTTGACTTGTTTGTCTCACCCTGCTGTGAATTGCTTGAAATAA
>LGRX02018585.1:0-12473 GCA_001247695.2 Cymbomonas tetramitiformis | reverse complement strand
CACTCACCTTTAAGAAAACCCGACGTTAAGAAACTAGCCAGCGTTTGGGGGGTGGGGGGGTACCCAACTCGATGAGTACGGCTGGCTGGCTTTTTCGGCTAAGAAAATGACCGAAATAAGAGATAACCGTGCTGGCTGACTACCGAGAATGCACTTTCTTAAATTTAAGAAAATTGGCTGGAAATTTAAGAAAATATAATAGAATTTAGGTAAAATTTAGCTGAAATTCAGCCTATATATGAGCTGAAATTCAGCCTATATATCACCTGAAATTCAGCCTATATATGACCTAAAATTCAGATATAGGCTGAAATTCAGCCTATATATGAGCTGAAATTCAGCCTATATGTGAGGCGATGTACAAGCTGAAATTCAGCCTATATATGAGCTGAGATTCAGCCTATATATGAGCTGAGATTCAGCCTATATATGAGCTGAGATTCAGCCTATATATCACCTGAAATTCAGCCTATATATATATATATATATTTATATTTATTAACTGAAATTCAGCCTATATATATGTTTTGTCGGAAATATCACGAAGCTCTAGAACCTCCACGATCTCAGGGGACACTTCCCTCGGCTGCGTGGGCTGAGACGGAGGCTCACGGGGGGCTTCATTCTTGCTTGATGCCTTAGATTTAACCGCGTTCAATACTATTTCTTTAAGCTGCAAGTAGTCTTCTTCAGAAATAATCTCGTCGACAAAATCCTGTTTCAGGTCACGCAGCTGCGCACGGCTCTCTGGGTCCATGTCGGGCGGTGTGAAAATTTTAAGAAAGTCGCTGGGCTGAGGTGAGTGTCCACGTCTTGAGTGAAGAAATAAGCTGGCTGGTTGAAAATGAGCGATCTACTATTCTTCGAGTTCTCTTATGACGCTGACGCTGGCGGGGGGGGAGGGGGGGGTACCCAACTCGATGAGTACGGCTGGCTGGCCCAAAATCCCTGTTTTCTTAACGGTGAGTGATTACTGTAAACCGGCCTGAATTAAGCCTGCATCCTGATGGTGAACGAGCTTTACGCCGAGAGAGGGCATACCTCCTTCGCCTCGCTCGTTGAGCATTAACATAGCACTTGACCACGGAGGGTGAGGCAGAGTTGAGCACCGCCGTTGTCCAGTCCTCAGAACGCGAGGCACGGCGATTGGCTCGGGAAAGGAACACTCAGAGGCGGATCACTGGCTAGATGAGCACAGGAGGATCGGCTCCAGAATCCAGTCCCTCTACACCAGCATCACCACCACCACCACCACCAGCAGCAGCAGCACTTGGAAGAGGAGTTGCAACTTCAGTGCCCGCAGCCAGCGATTTTCTTTTCGCACTCGATAGCTTAGACAACATGGAACAGGATGACAGAGACAGTGATGGACTTGACAAAATGGACTCGAAACTCCGCTACACTGGTGGCAAGAACGAGGATAGGGCAGCTTTCATCAGGCGTTTTGTGGAGATGGTCGGAAGAGTGCAGCGAGCTCATGAGTCCAGGATACGCAGGCACATGAGGTCAGCAGCTTTCCAGGGGCTCGGCCCACAGGCGAAACAGGCCCTTAAGGACTCTAAGCCAGATTACAGGTCGTTATGGGATTTCCTGCCCTCAATTTTGGCAGGGGATGATCATGCCACCTCGGTCGCTTACGACTGGTGGTGCGCCGCGTACTTGAAAAACGGTATCATGGCTTCCCACGCGTTTCACGTCTTGAAGGACATCTCTGAGAGGGACTCTTTCCAGGGTTCGGTGCGCTGTGCACCGCCCCCTTTTCATGAGATGAGGCCAGGGGATACATGGGCAGTCTGCAGAAAGTATCAAGATAATGATGCTGATGGTGAACCGTCTGACGAGTGGGAAATGGAGGGAACCTCGACCAAGGGTCTCACAGGCACGGATGGCACTGAAGATGCTCACTATTTCTGGGCTCTGAGGGCTTTCGTTGCAGAGCTTGAGGCCAAGTTTCTCATGAAGGGCACCAAGGAGAAGGAGGACCTGCTGGTGGCCAAGTCGCGAGTGTTAAGATTGCTCGGGTCTAGCAATGTTTGTCCCATCATGTGCACGCGTTTGCGACAACCACTTTGGGTGCTGCGCGCTCCGACTATGTCTTTAGTGGAGGCCTTTTGGGACCACACCTTCCCCGCCAAACAACTTTGGGTGCTGCGCGCTCCGACTATTTTCTAGTGGAAGTCTGAAATGTAGAGTTCAAATCCGCCCAACGAGACCACTTTGGGTGCTGCGCGCTCCGACTATTTTTTTAGTGGAGGCCTTTTGGGACCACACCTTCCCCGCCAAACAACTTTGGATCTTTGCGCGCTCCGACTATTTTTTAGTGGAAGTTTGAAAAGTAGAGTTCAAATCCGCCCAACGAGACCACTTTGGGTGTTGCGCGCTCCGACTATTTTTTTAGTGGAGGCCTTTTGGGATCACACCTTCCCCGCCAAACAACTTTGGGTGCTGCGCGCTCCGACTATTTCCTAGTGGAAGTGCACATTATATATCGTCTTGGCAATTCGAGTTCTATCACTCAAAAGAGCCCGATTCAAGATGAATGACTCCACACAAACAAATGTGCTGGATGTGACACACCGTGTGTCACTTCCTATTATCTGTACTAGTACTCAGTAAAAGTGTCACAGGTTTAGGGTTTCCGGCATAAAGCCGAGGCTATCTTATGTTTATCTACACTTATGAGAAACACCGAAAGTGAAAGCATTCTGACCGTAACCCCATATATATCCGTAGCTATATATCTCACAGGTTATGGTGCGCCAGGCACCTTCCACTACTTTTGGTAACATGATTGGCTAAACGCCTCCGCTTGGTGGGGCGTTGGGGGGGCCCATTTGATGGTTGCGCTATGAGGACTCGCGGTTGAGGCACGCGTCGTTACGGAGTAATTGTGTTTATCGCTGCAGCGTACCCTACGTGATTTTTTGGATGTCCGCGGGATTTTCGTTTAGACTGGAATTGATCACTCTTTGTCACGGACTTCTTGCGCAACGTGTACTTCGACTTCCGCATTTCTACCATCGGGATTTCACAGTTACGGACATTTTGACTGCTTTGCCATCACCATTTCCGCGAGTTCCTCCTCTCCGTGCCATCGCCACCTTACCCCGACGTACCCACATATAGGATTTTTATCATGAGTGTTTCTTCGCACGCTACGCCCCCCATGGGGGCTCACAACCGAATTCGACTTGACATAATTTTTTCCCGAGACGTTGGGATGCGCTATCGGCCGACACCTGCATCTCCGGCAGCTACTTTGACGGCTCCTGAACGGACACGTGCCGTGGCCGTTCAGAATTCATCATTGGACGTGGATTTGATCAAGAGGACGTCTCGTGACGCTTTGGGCACCAAGGATGCGTCATTCCGAGGTGACGAATCGGACCGCAACGTGCTATGGACATCGTTGGTGGCATCTTTGCAGTCAGCATTTGAGCTGAAGGACCCCGCCAACGACACCCTCTTCGACATGGCGGATGCCATGGGTGTTGGTACAAAACCTAGTGGTTTTTGTACACTATATAGTGGCGTACCACTATATAGTGGAACTGGTACACTATATAGTGTACCAGTTCCACTATATAGTGGAATTGACCACTATATAGTGTACCAGTTCCACTATATAGTGGAACTGCTACACTATATAGTGTACCAATTTCACTACATAGTGGAACTACTACATTCTTGTCTATTACCCTTTGCTAAATTGGCTCATTCGCTTAAAGAGCTGCTAGGGGCTTCCTCGAAGGTCCTTTGAAAATTTGGGGACCTATGTTGTCAAGCAAGTTCTTGAGCTGTTCTTTCTGCAGTGTCTTGTCAAATTTTTGATCCGAGGTCATCTTGACCCTCTAAATATTGGTTAAAGTAGCCCGAGTATCAGTCGATTTGATATACTGCTTGAGTAACAAACCATCGAGATTAGGGTTTAAGGAATGATGCCTCGACAATCTTCAATCATTCCTCGATAATACTCGACGAGGACCCCGCCCTCCCGATATGATAGAAATGGTACACTATATAGTGGAACTGTATTTTTGCGAGCGGTTCAAAAATTGAATGACATACAGTACACATTTGTAAGATCCCGACAACCCGATGACATCTTCGCGTGTTGGGTACGCCACTATATGAAAAATCACGTTCCACTATATAGTGTACCAGTCCCACTAGGTTTTAGACAAAAATCACTAGGTTATGTCATGTCACCCGGATGCCATCCACCAAGGAGGTCAACAACGTCTACAACACCATTCTCTTCACGACGTTGACATCTTTGACGAAGCCACAATCACCCGCCAGGCGTTGGGTAGACGCTTCTGGACGCGCTTCCCCGCGAGATGGGAAGCGGGCCTTGCTGGAGGTCACGAAGCGGCTGCTTCCTCGTGTTCTCCGACCCCTTGGGAACTACGAGGAGCTTTGTGCCATCTACTTCGACTCCAAGCTCGACCCCGATCCGTTAATTCAAGACTTCGACGCCTGCTTGACGGCTATCCGCAACTCGCCCTCTGGTCCGCTCGACGACATGATGGCCAAGAAGCAGCTCCTCGCGTCCCTCGACCCCATCATGTACGACAAGGTCACCACTCCACTTCGGCTCGACGTGGACTTGGCCAAGGTCGACCTCGAGGACATCTACGCCCACATCCTCGAGATTTGGGAGAGCGAAAACGGTGTTGGCCGCGCGAAGCAGCCTAAGCCGTCACCTCCGACTTCCCCAGCTATGCTTTACTCTGGTGGAGTTGACGTGAAGACCCTCATCCTCGAGTTCGAGAAGCAATTGGAATCGGCTACTTCGACTCTCATGACCCTCAAGGACTCAATCGCGAAGGACGACGAGCCTCTTTCTGGTTTCGCTGACTCTCACCGCCACCGCCGGCAGCCTGACGGTAAGCGGGGTGTCTCCTTTCCGCCCTCACGTTGGCGGGATGAGCGCAACAGGAGGGACGATGGGAAGTTCCATGGCCGGAACAATCGTGTTGGAGGCTATGGCGGGCGGAAGAGTTTCCGCTTCGCCGCGACACCGCTCAAGACCGACGGGAATTGGCGGCAGGACCACTACAAGAAGAACTCCGCCCACAACATATCGTTCCACGTGGCCTCCTCCGCCTTCGTCCCTGAGTGCGCGCGTTGTCCTCCTGGACACTTCCACGACACCGCGAATTGCCCCACGGACGACATGGCGTGCGCGGAGTGCGACTTGGTGACTGCCGACGAGAACGACGAGATTGTGTCCGCGTTCCAGACCGCCTTCGACGCCCGGGACGACGCCACCTTCGCTCGGCTTTGTGGACAACATGATCAACCCGTTGTTCGTCACGACGAGGAGCCTTTTACCTTCGCCGACGACAGCAACATCGGCCTTCGGGCACAGTACGCGGGTTTAATCACTTCTCCGCCCTCTATCCTTGCTACCCGCGTGCACGAGGCGCGCACAGCTCTCCGTGAGCTGAAGCAGGTAGCCGGTGGCGCTGAGTCGGCCCCGCAGCATTTTCCCATGGTTCATTTCGGCTCAGCCACGCCCGCCGTGATCGACGAGGGCATCGTGGAGCCTGAGCCGCAAGTGGCAATCGAGAGCGACGAGGACGCGCTAATCTTACCGAAGCAGTTCATCGACAGCGAGCCCCCCTTCGAGCAGCCCTTTATGGACGGCATGTCTGTGAAATTGGGCTTCTTTGAACCCGAGCCGCAGGTTTCGGCTAATTCCTTCACCCCCCTGCCTCCGTACATTTCTTCCACGCATGATTCAGCTAGCGTGGCTGACTCGGAGTCTGACGGCGAGGGATTACATGTGAACGTGCCGCCACCCGCTCCACGGGTTGGTGGTGTCCGGACACCGTCGATTGGCAATCTTCTCACGCACGGCGGCAACACTGCCGGCTCTGTTCAGGTGTATTAGCATGGCTTTGCTCGACACCGTCACCGCCTCTGCACTTTGTGTGCTAGGAGGCAAGCACAAGAGCAAGAAAAACGGCTAAGTACAAAACGCAAGAGTACTCAGTACGGAGTACAGTAAGACCGATCAGAATGATGTTGATGTGAGGTGCCTAGCCTGTTGTACGGAGTACTCAGTACAGTTGAGTTATGGAAAGAGTTCCTGAATGTATAAGAACTCTAAGTGTAACCAGTTTCGGAGATGAGAACTGAACTGAGAATTGTAACATAAAAAGTAAAGAGCCGTAACTGCTGTATATTGTGTATTGAAAGCATGCACTTGAAAGCAAAAGCATAACTAGAAAGATTTACGAAACCGAAGTCTGATAGTTGACCATCGCTGTGCTGTCTCGGGCTGCGTGACGCGCCGCTGCCCCGCCAGGCACACCAGACGCATGGTGCCTGGGGGTAGCGCGCAGCGTGTGCACCGCGTCCAGGCGCATCGGGCCTCCTTGCAGAGGTTGATGCGCGTGCCTGGGAGCAGCACACCGCGCACGCATGCCCCGCCGCCGAGCGCGGAGCGCGGTACCCACACTCGGGGTGTGCTAGGAGGCAAGCACAAGAGCAAGAAAAACGGCTAAGTACAAAACGCAAGAGTACTCAGTACGGAGTACAGTAGGACCGATCAGAATGATGTTGATGTGAGGTGCCCAGCCTGTTGTACGGAGTACTCAGTACAGTTGAGTTATGGAAAGAGTTCCTGAATGTATAAGAACTCTAAGTGTAACCAGTTTCGGGGATGAGAACTGAACTGAGAATTGTAACATAAAAGTAAAGAGCCGTAACCGCTGTATATTGTGTATTGAAAGCATGCACTTGAAAGCAAAAGCATAACTAGAAGGATTTACGAAACCGAAGTCTGATAGTTGACCAATCGTAATCATACCTCGTGCGGTCGTTTAATAAGTGTAGATAGAATAAGTCCGAAACCGTAAAGAAGAGAGAAAGCAAGAATGGAGACTCCTACACGGGGTGCTGATGAGGCCGGCGAGCCCCAAGCTCCGGGCGAGTGCACCCGTCTCGACGGGACGCATCGCCACGCGCGTGCAAGGAGGCCCACCCTTGCATGCGTGCCGCCACGAGGTGAGCACACCGAGGTGCTCAGACACCCGCGCCCTCCCCTTAGGGCCACCGAGAGTGAAGCGTCCGGGAGCGGACCGCTTTTCTTTGGGGGGGGAGAGAGCGCGCCGCGAGTGGCAGATGGCAGCCACCGCGAGCGCGCCAGGCGCACCGCCATGAGGCAGCAGCTCTCGCTGTGCTGTCTCGGGCTGCGTGACGCGCCGCTGCCCCGCCAGGCACTCCAGACGCATGGTGCCTGGGAGTAGCGCGCAGCGTGTGCACCGCGTCCAGGCGCATCGGGCCTCCTTGCAGAGGTTGATGCGCGTGCCTGGGAGCAGCACATCGCGCACGCATGCCCCGCCGCCGAGCGCGGAGCGCGGCACCCACACTCGGGGTGCTGATGAGGCCGGCGAGCCCCCAGCTCCGGGCGAGTGCACCCGTCTCGACGGGACGCATCGCCACGCGCGTGCAAGGAGGCCCACCTTTGCATGCGTGTCGCCACGAGGTGAGCACACCGAGGTGCTCACCCGCGCCCTCCCCTTAGGGCCACCGAGAGTGAAGCGTCCGGGAGCGGACCGCTTTTCTTTTGGGGGGGGGAACCAGATTTTATGTACCCACATCTCTCCGGGTGGTCACCCTCGGCTACCAGGTTGTGGGTGTGATTATGAGCAGCTGTTATTATGGACAGGCAATAAAGTTTACCACCCGACATATACTGTTCATTTGTCCTGTTGCTAGCTCGGCACTTTGGCCTGTTTCTGCTGGGAGGTGTCGGCTCGCATCCCTTCCAAGCTGTGCCCCTTCTAAGTTCACGTGCCTGTCGGCTCTCAGCGGTGTTGGATGCCTCTGTCCGGTGTCGGCCCTCAGCCCACCGTCTCTCCTCATACCCTGTGTGCCTGCAAGGAGGTTGCATTGTGCCAATCAGGGTGCGATCCTGGCAAAGTGGCCAAGTACTTAGAATTGGCAGGGGACAACTGACCTGAGCCCTGAGCTCGTCAAGGCGCTTCAATGCCGCCCTGCCGTCTGGGTTGTCGAACTCCTGCGGTATGGTGGGGCCCGTCTCAGCCCTCCCGTACTGCCTAGGGTCTTTGCCCAGGGCTTCCGCCAGGGGCCTCGGCTGAGCAGGGGGCTGGGAGGCCGCTGGTTGTTGCTGATGCTGCGTGCTCCACTGTGAGTATAGCCCCTGTGCCGGGTGCTGATAGTGGGCCTGCGGTGGCCCCAATGGTACTTGGTGAGGCAGTTGCAGCGAGGACGCCTGTGGGGGCTGCAGCTGTTGGGGCTGCTGCTGGTGAATCAGGTAGTTCTGCCCCCCTTGAGGCATCAGCTGCACCCCGTGCTGCAGCAGGCCTGTCACCTGCCCAGACAGCTGGGTTATTGCTGACATTTGCCTGTCAGAGGCTTGCACCTGCTGGCTAACCACTTCGGTGAGGGCCTTCACTGAGGCGGCCAGTGACGACAGTTCACTGCCCGCCTGAGGAGCCTGTATGGCTTGCGGCTCTGGTGGCTGCTGCCGCCCGTATCCTTGGTCTTGCGCAAAGAGCTGGGTCGGCTGCACCTGTCCGTAGTAGGTGCCTTTGGCCCCCTTGCCCTGTCCCTTGCCTGCATATCTGGCCCGCTGCCTTGGAGGTTGCTGCGGGCTGCGTTGAGTCACCCACCTGGACCTGGGGCTGCAGGCGATGTGAAACTTCATGCTTCCGATGTGGAAGAACATGCGGTTGGTGGTGCGATGGGAAACAGCCTCATATGTGGCAGCCTCCACCGTCATCCAATATCTGCAGGCCTCCCTGCTGTCCCGGTCCGGAAGTGGTTGGGCGAGGGTGATGAGTTCCTCCACTCCCCTTTCTGATGGGGGAGAGGGAACAGGGAGAACCTCCATGCCGGTTTGCGACCGCAGTTCCCGCTTTGCTGCCGAGAAGACCTGCTCCGCCCTGTCTGCAGAGTGCCAATGTCTGCCTTCCGGTGGCCTGGCAACCAGCTCCAGTTCCCACTCTTGGAACTTCGTGATGTCTGCAGTGGAGGAGTACTTGTGTACTGTTACTGGGTGCCCATAGAACTCGTATGGGAGCCCCAGCCGCAGCGCCCTGTCTGCCTCGTCCGCTCTTGAGAAGACAACGATGGCGACGTCTAGCGCGGTCGCCCTGGCCTTCTCCCAGTGTGGCCTGCCCTTGCCGATGTATACGATGTTTCGGGATCCCCCTTCGAGCACCACTCCCGCCGAGATGCTGTTGGCAGTTTCTGCCACACCCTGGCCAACCAGCCCGGTGGACTGCATGATGACCGTGCGGTCGGCCGGGAGCGAGTCCCTGTCTTGTTTCATTGGGCACCTGTGTACGTCCCTCGCAACGCTGGCTTTGGGGGTGCCCACCGCCCCGTGCTTCCAGCGGTCAGCGTAGCCCCACGGAGGTGGCGCCAGAGGCACCGCCGGGGCACACCTTTCGTCCACTAGGGCAATGGCCGCGTGGAGCGGGTCTGAAAATGTTGCTCTCAGGGTGCCCTGCCACGGGGACGTGACGATGATATCCCCCTTGGTAGGGCAGCGGCCCGTGTTCCATAATAGTCTCTCCTGGAGTTCCGCTAGGAGCAGCTGCTGGAACCTGCGAGTGTCTCCGTCGCCTGTGTGCACCAGGCAGTTGTAGTCAACGGCCGGGGGCACCGTCATGTTCCACAGGGAGTCGTATTGCCCCCCTGGAGCGCCTCCCGTGCCGAACATAGTGTGCAGCGGCTCCCCCGCCGGATGCTCGAAGAGGTCTTGCGCAGTCAGGGCCCCCGCTGCGGCGGTTTGTCCCGGGTGCACCTGCCCCTGTAACTTCTCCCCCGCTTCTGCAAGGTGAGCCCAAAGTAGCCCTGCTTTGAGCAACACAGGGGCCTGTGAAATGTGTTCGACCACCTCCGCTGTCAACGGGAACAGCCCCGTGGGCATAGGCGTCGCCGGGAGGAGCTCTTGCGGTGGTGCTACTTCTTGTCCCGCCGCCTGCCGCGGGTCCCGCGCAGCGAGTCCCGCTTCAACTTCCATCTCCTGTGGATTGTGGTGGTAGTGTGCTTCCCCACCCCCGTCCTCAGGTGTCTGGGCCACTGTTTCCCACCTCGATGTCCCCTTCCAGGGGAGAGGCTCGTATCCCCTAGGAAAGGTGCAGAACCTCAACAAGGATGCCTCGTCAGTCAGAGTCCTTCTCGTGAGGAGCTCCCTGTTCGGGACTCTCGGGACCACCTCCTTTCCAGTGAACAGTTCGTCAAAAATGACCTGTCGTCCTGAGATGCACGGCACCCTGACTGCGATGTTACTCCGGGGGGGTGTATTCCGCTGTCGCGTAGGTTCACCTGTCTCTCCCCCGTTCTCGGTGCCTTGGGCCCTGGCTCGTCAGCCTCTCGTTCGTTGACTGCTGGGATTTCTCCAACCGCAGACGCCATTGTGTTAGTGCTGGAGGTTTGGCCCGCCAAGGAGTGGGGATGTTTTCGAATTTGAAACGTCCAGTTTGTAAGACCCGCAGCATGTGCGCCGTGCGTAGAGGAGTGTCGCCTCCCGTCGCGTCGGTTCACGTGGTAACAGTCACCTTCGCTATCACTCCCCTGATCGCAAAGGGAGTATCGTGAGCCCGTGTTTTGGATCGGGGGGTCGGGTTCTGTTCCGCAGACAGCGCTGGTAAAATCGACGGTACCTCCTTGCTCTGTATGCGTTGTTTGCCGCTGCGATTTGCCGGATTCGCGGCTAGGGTGTTGGGGAGTCGAAATCCTTTCTTCCAGACCACCTGGGTCCTTGGGCCCTTGGGTCAATATTGGTGCCACCCCCCCTATCTTCGTGGGGTGAAGTCCTTGCCCGGTAGAGGCGGGTCCCGCCCCCCCGTGCTGCGTTCCTGCGGGAGCGCCCGGGGCTTTATCTTCCCCAGCCTTTGCCCCCTGGGTGTGGGCGCGCTTGGCGGTATCGTCGATTTCGCAGGTTTTATGGGTTCCACTCCGCAGCTGTCTCATTAGAGAGAACACTTTCTTGTTACTCAGCATTTTCCCGCTGGGCTCCTGGAGGAATTCTGCGAGATTTGGAGGCTTCACACGTGCCACAGCGTCCCCCCGTGGTGCCCCAGCGTCCCCATTGCCCTGGGGGGAGATAGGGCTTGCCCAATTCCTTGACAGTTTTTTGTGCTCCTGACTTGCACTCGCGACTAGCGTGTCCGCTGGAGTGACCCGTATTGTTTGGGACCCTGTATCCCCGGTGGCTTCGTCCTTTTCTCCCTGCCACCGCGGTTGGGTGGCCCCGAACTGTGCTCTGGCAGGTGAGATACTCATGTGCCGCTCCTGCATGTCCACTGTGCCTCCCGCTTGGGCGACATGCCCGTGTGGACAGCTTGGCGTCCACTCGGGCAGTGAGCAAATCCATGTGCTCCCCGTCGAGTTGGGTCGCCGAGCAAGGTCTCTCGATCCGACGCAGTTCTCCCGGGGGGGTTCATTATCCGCCGAACACTGCCAATTTGGCACGGGGCATCCCCCCCTGGTTTCCTGTGGGTCGAACTGCTCTTTCGTGATTTCGAGCTTTCCTACACCTGCGGCGATTCCTTTCTGGGCCTGCCCACCTCCCCGTGACTGTAGGGTGGGTTTGGAGGTCATCACGCCTATCGACACGCTGTCGAATTGTTGGGCGGAGTTTGAGCTCGTCCGGTCCCCTTTGGTGGTCCAGAGCGAGAGCTCATTCCCCCTGGGGACGCTTGGTCCCCTGCCCCTCCGGCTGTCCGCCAGTGTTGCATTATTACTATTGCTTTCGGCATTCCAGCATACGCACGAGCCTCCGATTCTCGAGGGGGGCGTTTTTTGCAGCCGCTGGACTGCATATCTTTCGTGGGAACCGGTTGTACTGCCGGTGCTGGCCGCTGCCCAGTTCATTTCGCTAATCAGGTTAGTGCAGGGGGAAGACATGCATTTATTATTGCGGCAAAGGCCCCTTTCTCTCAGGTGGGCATTGTAGATATGGTTAATAATGCAGTCCCCCCCCTTGGGGGGAGGGAAGCTACCGTAATTATTGGTATAAGGGTCGGCGGTTGCCCCCCCCGACCCGGGGGGATTATGTCCGCCCTGGACACTTCTCGCCCTCTTAGGGGTTCTGCTGTTGGAATAAGTGACGTTTTTAAGGAGTGTCCTTTTGTCAACGGCTGATATTCGAGGCTTGGCGTTGACAGCCCATGCCCTAATTGCTAACCTGGGTTCCTTGCCGTTTCTCCGCAGGGGACTGGTAACCGCTCCCCGTGACCTGGGGACGCCCGTTCCAGTCCCCCTTCCGCGGGCCCTCCGTGGGGTCGGTCTTATTCCCAGTGTGCAACCCCTCCAGAGAGGAGGGGGTATGTGGTCAATAGTGTCGGCCGGAGTGGTCAGCGAGTCCCTGGTCCCTAAAGTGTCTGTACCACCGATGCCTTTATTTGCCCGCTGTGGGCCCCCTTCAGATGTGTGCAGGAGCACCGGGTCGGTGTTGGGCAGACAAGGCGTGATGGCTGCTTCTA